>PVKA01008797.1:0-71378 GCA_004027165.1 Ctenomys sociabilis
GGACTGTGTTGGATTGTGGTGTCGAGTTCAAGCACCTAAAGTAGTTGAATGTCAATGGAGTGCCCACTTTTGACAGGTGTAGACAAAGGAAGGGTTGTAGAAAGAAAAAATCATGATGTGTGTGTATAGACAGTACAGTTGGGATAGATAACGCTGTGCTTCTACATAATTCTATGATAGGCAAGATCTGCACTAATGGCGGTTGGACAGGATATTATGTCGGCTTTTAGTGCTATGGTCATCCACTAGGTAAATAATTATTGAATTTTTTGATATAATTCAGCTATAAAAAAACCTGTAAATATAATATCATGTATGCACCTTGTACAATACCAAAACGTTATGAAAACAGTTTGCTATGTATTAATTCATCGACTCTGTATGGTTAAGGTGTTTTGAAACTGTCTGATTGACATTTGTATTTTAATAAAATAAAAATAAATGGAAAAAAAAATCCGCTGACAGAATTATTTCCTCATGTTAAAAAAATACATGAATAAGTAAGTTGATCAAAGTTACTGAGAAGGAAATGCAAAGCTAGACTACGAGTCTAACTAAAGGAAGCATTTGTAAAGGATCATTTTATGTTTTAAATAGAAAATTCACAGAAAAATAAGGGGGAGATTAGCAAAAATGCAAAAAGACAGTTTTAAAAATTTAATTTAATTTAATTTAAGTTGCTCTTTTTGAGGCAGGGCCTCAGTAAGAAGTTCAGGCTGGCCTTGAACTCACTTTGTTGCCCAGTCTGGCCTCAAAACTAGCACCAATCCTTCTGCTTCAGCCTCCCAAGCACTGAAATTGCACGCGCACACCAGCACACACAGCCTGAGTTTTTTTAATTTACCTAGTAGGTGAACAAAGTAATCATCAGATAGAGGAGATTTAACAACTGGTAGACAATGGATATCAGACTTCACTAAATAAGGGATGTTGGGATGGTTTGCGCTCCCAAGATGCACAAAGCTTGGGGTAGAAATAAATGACTCTCAAAATTCTGCTGATGAGACGCTGTGTGTATTTCCTGAAAAGGGGGGAGTCTACAATTTGAAGAAAACAAATGGAACCTATTTGTTCAGTATTTGCACTGAACAAATACTTTTCATTATACTTTGAAAAGTATAATGTCAAGGGTATATTTTAAGTAATTAATCAATGTGGAAAGAAACGAACTGAAAACATAAGGACCCACCACACAGAGCCCTCTACGGAGCGACGCACGCATGCGCACACGCAGGGGTACGCGTAGGTCGCCCTTGCTTGGGGCTCACATGAATCACATGGCTCAGGATGTGTCACCGGAAATATCAGATTGCCCCTACTCAATAGGTGAGACCATGTCAGAGGAAAAATGATGTGCCTGAGATCACAGACAGGGTGTATACGACAGGCTTATACCCAGATAATACAACAGCCAATGTCCTTATACAGCTAGGCTGTTTCAAGTTTAAATGAACATGTCCAGAAACTATCATTCATTACATACGGACATAAATTTTTGGTCAGAAGTCCGAAACATGATGCAAAAATGTCTCAAGGGTTAATAATGAAAAATAAAAACTCATAAACCCAACTAAAGTCCGCATATCAATCTCTCTAAAAAAACATACTTACACACCAATAGTATTTTGTAGTGTGGACAAGAGTTCTTTCTCTACTCCCAGAATCTGGCCACGTACTCTTTCCCCAGCATACGATGCTAGCTTCAGGGATCCTAATCTACCTGAGAGCAGATGGGAAAGATCACATTCATGGTTCTGAACATCAAAAGCCAGGTGTAGATATCTAAACTAAGATATGTGGGGGTTATTTCGGCTAATAAGTTGGAGCTTTTCCCTCTGTCCTCTTGTCCCTGCATTGAGAACGGAGGTTGGACCCTGGAAGGTACATTTGGTTGGGCCATGGAGAAGCAAAGGCCTTGGAGAAACTCAGACCAGCAGCAGTGCCTGACACAGTCCTGCATCAGTAGGCATCTCAAAGCAGCTCTGGGAGACCAAGGTGCTTTCAAACCAGTGCTAGGAAAATGTAGCCGTAAATACAGGAAGACGTGCGGAAGGATAGCAGGAGATTGTGAAGCTGATATAAAGCTAAAAACTTGATCTGAGCATTGTCATAGTTCATCTTTAGCTCTGCCTCACTCACAGACTCCTTTCATCCATCCTGAGCTGGCGATCTCTAATCCTCAGACATTTATACACAGCTCTCTATATAATGATAAACATATAAACTTATGACACAAGAACTGTAATATTTCATGTATTTTTAAAACCTTCAAAAGAAATTTTTCTGCAGCATTATATGAAATATTTCAGCAAAAACTATGAGTTATAGAGCATGATATAGGATTTTAGTAGCATTATACCTGTTAAGAATTTCAGTTTATATTTCTCTACTGGATGGCTAAGACCAAGACAAAGAAAGACCTATATGACAAGAAATGTAACTTTTGTATCTAACAAATTCAGTCAAATCCCCTCAGGATTTACCATGAAACCCTGCACCACAATTTGTCAGTGTCAGCCATGTGGAAGAGTCACAGCAATTGCTTGACCAATTTGCTCTCTGTGAAAACCTGAGAGAATGTTTTCTCTCCATGTAACTCCCCTCTGGCATACTACATCATCGGTCACTTTCCTCTGTCGTCCCATAATCTCCTGGATCATAACATAACTGTGTTACAGGATGCTACAGTACAGGTTCTCCTATGTCCTGAGTACTCACTGACCTTGAAAGGATAGAGCCAAAATGTTGGCTGCCCTTGCAGCCCGTCTTTTTCTCTAATTTTTGGTCTGTAAACTTAAGTTGTTAAACCTCCAGAAGACAAACTTAATGACATCATCAGCTCAACATAGGCAGTTGAGCTGAACCTCACTATCTGTCTGAATATAAAACATCTTAGACATAACACGGAACAGGAACAGGTATTGCTGAGCTGCAAAGGGCTCAAGTCAAATCAACAACTTCTCAAAATGCAAGTCCTACAGATTACCTATTATTACTATGGAGTAGTAGATTATATTGGATTATTTTGCTGAATTCATGCACCTACAATATTTAAGTGACAAGGAAATACCCATCTCTGAAAAAACTAAACAAAAAAAAAGAGAATATAAATGAAGGACCATTCTGTACCTGTATATACAAAATAGGAGAGATATACAGCTACTTTCTCTTAATTCAATGAGAGGAAAGATTTGTACTAAGAGTGTTTGGACAGAATATCATGTCTGCATCTTGTACTATGAATAACTACTATGAACACAACAATATGCAATATATTTAATTATTCAAAGTGTCATACTAATTGGTTTTGAAACTGTCCCATTGCTATTTGTTTCTCAATAAAATTGATAAAAAATAGAATTTTAGTTTAGCCTGGAAATTCTCAGTTTAATTTTACATCAGTCAGTGCAACACAGTATGGTAATGCTGATATCAGGGCGATTTTTGTAACCTAAGTAGTGACCTTCATCTTAAAACCTGACATTCCTATAACAAAGCAAAAATCTGATTTTTTTCTATCAGGATTTATTTCAATACTTACATATATAAATTATAACTGTAGACAGAAGTAGATCACTAGACAAAAATCATGGATGTAAAATGATGCAAGTTGTTATCAACAAAAGTCAGGAATCTTAAGATGATTTGCTTAACCGAAACAAGATTCAGCTCTTACTTTGGTTTGTAAGTGTGGTAGATAAACATTTAGCAAAAGGAGACCTTTTCTCTATCTAGGCAAAAGGGGTACTTGATTCATTGATTGGCTCAATCATAAATGAACAATAACTTTAATATGCCCAAAGTTATCAAACTCAGATTTTGATATAAAACAGAAATGCCAATAATGAAAGGACATTTTAGTGCAATATTTCGATTGAGTTACTAAGTTAGAGAGCCTTATTTAATGTCTCCCCTCCTCTCCTCTCGCTTCCTTCTCTCCCCTCTCCTCCTCTGTTCTCCCCTCCCCTCCCCTCCTCTCCTCTTCTGTCTCCTACTGTCTTGTCTTCTGCTCTCCTCTCCTCCCTTCTCTCCTCTCTTCTGTTCTCCCCTCTCCTCTTACCACCTCTCAGAAATATAATGACAATATTGGGATATTAAATGCACTGAGATGGCCTCAGCAAAAGACTAGAAAAATTTTCCAACTTTATAAACTCAGTTTTTTCAAACAATTTTGATGATCTCTTCTTACCTATGTTAGTGCCTTTCCTATCACTGGACACAACGATGACACCCATTACTTGCAGAAGAAAAAGTTGAACATAGTTCACGCTTTGCGGAGACTGGGTCCTTGGTTGGCTGGGTCTGAGGCAGAAACATTGTGGCAGGTGGAGGAAGACTGCATACTTCACAGCAGCCAGGGCATGGAGGGAGAAAGGAAGAGCTGAGGTGGAGATGCATCCTCCACGGACACAGACCCAAGCACACACTTCCTCGACCTGGCTTTACCTCGTACACTTAGCCAGCAGTTCATCACTGGATCTGACCTCCATCTCAGTCTCCTGCTAAGTCTCAAGATGTGGACAAAATGTCAGCAGATATTTGGCTAGAGTGTGACACAACCTGGCATTTGGTCCAAGTGTAGATTGACTCATTGTTCCCACGTGAAACTGGCTGAGTGTTGCCCTCCTATCCAAATTCCTATCAGTATCCCCACCTTCTGAATAGCACCCCAAAACCTAAATCAAGCTCTGCTTACAGCACTCTGACGCTTCTCTCTCCCACATCTCCACACATTTTGAAACCCTTCCTGGAAGCCAGTTGCTAAGGCTTCTGAGTCACATGCATGGATTCAGTTGCATCAGTGACTCCACTCCTGGTACCAACTTTCTGTGTAGTCAGGAGTTTTGTTGCTGAGTTACAACAACTGACACCCACAGTTCAGAGGAGAGATTTAATTTCCTTCATTTTCATGGGTGGATTCAATCCATGGAGACCTGGTTCCAAGGTAGAAACGTCATAGTGGAAGGTGTGAGGGCAGAAAGCTGCTCAGTTCACAGAGGCCAGAGGCAGAGAGAGTGGAGGAGTCAGGGAGAGAGAGGCACCACCCAAGGACTCAGTTCCCTAGTGGTGGTTCTCTTCCAACTAAGCCCCATCTCCTAATAGTACTTCTAACTACAAACCCATCAACACACCAGCACTGATAAATACGGTACCTTTACCATCAAATAACTTCCAAAATACAGTGTTAATGAGACAATAAGATGTTTAAGGCATATTCTAGATCCAAATGCCTAACATTATCTCCTCAACCAGGGAACAGTATAGTTCTGAAAATTTCACAAAAGATTCCTTTCAGAAAAAAATTCCTTCATGTAGATAGGAATTTTGATACAATAAGTTGCTGTGAATTTCCATTAAGTACATCAAGACGCTGTTCAAGGTATCCCTACATTTCAATAAACTTCTGATCTATAACTAATTGCTGTCTTGTTTAGGGAGTAGATCTATCCACAGCATGAAGGCTTCCAGGCAAAGGTTCCGGACTGACAAGCTTGCTGGAAATTCTTTTGCAATAAATTGGTCAATTGGCATTGTGATTTATAAATCAGTCCCTCTTGGTTCTGATGAGTGGAAATCAATGCCAACCAGTCTTCTGAAGTGTGCATACTTCAGAAGCCAACTGACAGCATTCAATTTCTGAACCTGTAAAGCTGATGTTCAAGTCTGGAGGTGGAGCACAAGTCCAGAAACCAGAAAGGAATCCGGCAAAAGATCTCATGGTTTTCGTTAGTTTTTCATGAGCACATGCCTGCTTCTAGCATTCTTTTCCTTGATACCATGAATGACACCACAGTGGGTATGAGGGGAGTAAAAGCATCTGACAAGGCTGACTGGTCTGGAAGAGCTGACTGAAAACAATGCAATAAATAAAAGTACACCTAAATACATACACAAAATTATCATGGGTTCTGCTAATGAGCACATACAGTACAAAAAGGGGGTATTTTGATCCTTTGGTAAAAGGATCAAATTAGAAAGACCATTAAAGATTGCAGCACACTGAGAACTAGGAAATAATGAAGTTAGAACACACACACACACACACATTTCCAATTTCTCTACTAAAAAATAAAATCAATTTTACTCATTTCTGAAATCAGTCCTGTCACTGTCTCTCAGCAGCCACATGCATCATGCCATGAGGGATATACCCAAAATGCCCAGCGTACTTTGGTGATCTCATGCTTGAGCATCTTCATTAGATTCTGCAGTACACATGATGCATTTCGAGCTTCGTGTCCTCCAGTTCCAGTGCACTACAATCTTTACTGGCCTCTGTAATTTGATCCTCTTATCAGCTCCCTCAAAATACCCCTCTTTTTTTGTACCCTATATGTTCATTAGCAGAACCTATGATAATTTTGTGTATATATTTGGGTGTATTTTTACTTATTGAGTGATTTTCACAGTCAACTCTTTCAGACCAGTCAGCTTTGTCGAATGCTCTCACACCCTCCCCCCCTCTTGTTATGGTGTAGAAGGCCTAAGAGGAAAAGTGATGGCCAAGAATTCTCCAGGCATCTAGAAGCTTGACAAGTGGTGTTTTACCGCACATGGACATATTTCTAAGTTTTGACCATGGAGATTGTGGCTCTGTGGTGGATAGCGTCCCTTAACTTCCTGAGTACTCAACTAAAGTGCAGGATAATGGGATCAATAAAGATTTTTCTTTCACTGGAGATCAGGTAACCTCAGTCTACAAAATAGTGATCAGCATGGCTGACACTGACAAGGGATCTACAAACAGTGGTACAGGGTTTCAGGGTAAATGCTGAGGGGACTTGACAGACATTGTCAGACACAGAAGTTACATTTCTTGTTATATATGTATTGTTTTATTTTAGTCTGAACCATCTAGAAGAAGTATAAACACGAGGTATAAAAAGTAAAGCCATATCAATATGCTGAGCTATAAAAGGCTCAAGTCAAGAACTTCTGACATTGCCAGTCCTATCATCCATTAGTATTATAGACTATGGGACTATATTGGATTATTCTGCTGAATTCACACACCTACAATATTTAAATGGCAATAAAATACCCATCTGTGACAAAACTAAACAAAAAAGTGCACATAAATGGATCTGTGCCTACAGATTTTGCATCTGTATATGCAAAATAGTAGATAGATATATAGCTGCTTTCTCTTAATTCAATGAAAAGGAAGATTTGTACTAACAGTATTTGGACAACATATAATATCTGCATCTTGTACTGTGAATAACTACTAAGAAGACAAAAATATGCAATGTATTAATTATTGTAACTGTCCTACTAACCTGTTCTGAAACTGTGTCATTGTTATTTGTTTCTTAATAAAAAAAATAGTGTTCTGAAGCCCAGGGGTAACACAATAAGCATTTGTTGAACTGAACAGGCACCCTGGCAGAACTAGTTCTCTGCTGGGTCAGTCCATGTGTACAAACCCCAGATGTAATGCCTTTATCCATAATAAAATGTATAATTTTGGAGAAATCATGTGCTGTTCATCTATCCTTTTTCTTATGTGGTTTCAGCTGGTTGGAATCTTCTTTTCTAATCTTCTACCACTGTACCATTTCTAAGACTCAGGCCACTCACTGCTTTAGATGCTGTGACCTTATCTCCTGACTTAGCTCCTGGTCTGCTTCAGGTTAATCTTCCTGATTTTAATTTCTCCCCTACAAGGTGTGCTTTCACAATATATAAATCTTTTTCACAGTTTTACATAAATTTTTCAATCAGCTTATTCTTTTTCTGTGTGCTCCAGCAGGCCAAACACCATAGCTTACAAAAATCTTTGAATTCAGCTTCTAGATCAAAGCATATTGCCTATATAGTGTTAGACTCATTGAATTGCTGAGTTAATGTCATTTACAAGCAATATAATATTGCTTTTTAACTCAAATGACGATAGAATTATTCATAGTGTATTTCAAGAAACTAGGATAAAGGAGCAACGAAATTGAGTAAAGGAGGAGCAAGTTATTAGCCTATTATACCTTTAAAGAAAACACAGCAAATGTCTCTTGTATTATTATATTCTTTTACAATAAGTTAAAAAATAAAAAGTAAAAAGGACAAGGAAAAAAATCAGGTTTACTGAAAGGAAGAGATATTATTTAATTGTTTGTTTGGTATTGCATACTTATAGCTGGTAATCTGAGCAAGGGATTTGATGATAATAATATGTAATATAACAACCATTGTTAACTTTCTATTCTTGTTTTGAAATTCTGTACCATTTGGACTTTTTGACGTTGCTCTGGTTCTGTCTTGGTATTTGTTTTTGTTTTCTATTTTTTCTCCTCTTTAAAATAATTACAGACTGGGCATAGTGGTACATGTCTGTACTCTCAGAACTCTGGGAGCTGAGGCAGGCAGATTGCTGTGAGTTCAAGGCCAGCCCGAGCTGTAAAGAGAGCTCAAGGCCAACCCGAACTAGAAATCAAGACCTTCACTCAAAAAGACCAAATGAATGAATAGGTACATAAAATATAAGAAAAGGAAGCAAACAAAAAACGTATTAGGATGCAAATCAAATTCATGCCACAAAAAATTTGATTGTAGCAAACAGGGTCTTGAACTTTTTGACATTAAATCACCCTCAAGTGGCATGTATCTTTAGATCAGCAGAATCCCACCATTTCTTATTGCTTGCTCCCAGATGTCAATCTCAATCATATCGCCTTCTTTCAAATCAAATCTTTTAATTTCAAAACTGGTAACCCATCACAAAAAATAAATATTACACAGGATTTAAGAAAACTCATACTTACATAAAACTGTGGTTTGAGAAGCAAAATGAAAGATAAAACTCTGATATTTAGCTTGGTGTTTGGGTAGATTCTACAGCCTCAGTGAACTAGAAAAATATTGTGTTTACACATGTTTTTGAGTTTTTCATTTTCAGCAAAATCATCTAGGTGGGAATATTGAGTTTGTTAAACTGAAGGAAATACTATTTACATTCTTTAAAGCAGAGGTTGGGACAGCATTTCCATAGTTGGTCATGTGTATCAAACCAAACAAAACATAAGCATTATCAGTCTTTTAACCTATTTGAAGTGCAATTCTCTGGAATTTCAAATTATTTCAAAATGCAGATGGTAACTGCTTTGTTAGGTATGAAGCAAATAAATTACATAATGAGTCATCAAAACAGAAACAACTAAGCATTTGCATGCTCATTGTAACCAGCACTGCACGGCACTGCCAGACCATGAAGAATCACCGTGGTATACTGCAACGTGGGTGTGGGAGCTTAAAAATGATGAGGATTTTGTGTTTCCAAAAGCCTGCCTGTGACACAGTGTGTGTTTTGTGTGTCATTTATCTTTTAGCTTTAATGTTTCATGGTATAAACTATTACAAATGTAATTCTGCATGACTGGATAATGAAATACTAAAAATAGGCTGTGTGTTATGAGTTCCCATAAAAAGGTTTTCAGAAAGGGTGATCTATATCTATATCTATGTTTATCTATATCTATGTCTATATCTATATATCTATATACCTATATCTATGTGTGTGTGTATGTATAATGGTTTTTCATTATTTGAAATGATTTTTTCATTGTTTTGTGTGTATGCAACGATGTTGTTATGCTCTTTTTATTATTTCAAATATCCTTATGTAAAAAATAATTAATAGGAAAGCTAAAATTTTTATGGTAAAACTTTATGTATACATTTAATCCCTGTATATGAATATTCAGGTTCACCTTAAGAATTTGAGGTTAGAATAGAAAATTAATTGCTTAGGCTTATTAGTGACTTTAAAAACATATGAAGCTCTTTAGGCTGCATTTATAGCAACAGAAATAAAAAAGTTAAAATAATTGTTAAGAATATTGAGCCCAGGATATATTTCAGCAGCACGTATCTACTTGGAGAGCACAAAGTCCTGAGTTCGATTCCTGTCAAAAGAAAGAAGAATATAATGCATTGGAAAGGAGGAAATTAAAAAAAATAAAAGATGTAGATTGTAGTGTAACTTCACACTTCCTTTTGGCAGAATCATAAAACTTCAAAAATTGGACCTTGCTCTTGCCAGGCAGGTGTTTAGACTGCTGAGCTATATTCCCAGCTCCTGGTTATCTTTTAAATTTTTGGGAATTACACAAATCCACATATTTCTCCAAGATGACCTGAAATGTGAAAAAGCTGGTAGTCTGGCTATTTTTGATATTTACTGAAATTATAGGAATTTCTGTCTTATCAGTAGACTTAAATTCCAGACGTGCTAATAGACCAGCTCTGATGGAAATCACTTGTGAATCCACGCTCTTCTGTAAACAAGACTATCAGAAGAGTCTATAGATTTTTCCTGAATTTTATTTCCAACCCTATAATGACAAACTCTTTAAATTTAAAAGTAGGTTTTATGTATTTTTTGAACTGGGAAGGTACTTGGACACCACTGTTTCATTTCATACGTGGAAATACTCAGTTAAGTTCCCACGACCAATTAGAGGCGGATAAACATGAAAACCGGGCTGTCAGCCCACCTTCTTCTTTTTTTCATAAAGCCTGTCCAGATCCATCTGCAGCAAGCATATTAGTGTGTTCATTGTTGAACATATGACTTTGAAATTTACTTCAAAGTAGTCTTCAGCCAATTAATACCAAGGAATTTGACAGGACCATTGAATAATCATCTTGAAATGGTAAAGCAAAACACACAAATAAATGGGGAAAATACCATCATGATGAAACATCATAAGCAACAAATTCTAATAAAACATCAACCTTCATGTTCCTGTGCTATATTTTACCAAATTTTCTTTTGCATTGCCAGGCATAGCTCATTTGTATCACTGGTTTCAAAATGACTTGTGAAGCATCAATGCTTTCATTAAACAATGAATGAAAGTAGACATTCACCATGGAAACCAATAAGTCATTTGATAGTTGAAAAGTCATCTAATCACATCATATAGCATATTATAAAGACTTTGCTACAAATTGAAAAGAAACAATTTTATTGGCAGAGGAAAGAAAGCAAAAAAATATAGTTTTATAGATTATATATAGTAATGATAGAAAGCCATTAATGATAGAATATATATAGTATTATACATGGTATAGTGTATATAATATGGATATATATATATATATATATATATATATATATATATATATATATATTTGGTAGGACAGTTTCAATAATAAATACATTGCATATTGTTGTCTTAGTGGTTATCCATTGTACAAGATGCAGACATGATATCCTGTCCACAAACACTATTACAACAAATCTTTTATTCATTGAATTAAGAGAATGTAGCTGTGTATCTATCCTAAATATTTTGAATATACAGATACAAAACGGTCCATCATTTGTATCCCTTTTTTGTTTAGTTTGTCAGAGAAGGGTATTCCATTGTCATTTAAATATTGCAGGTGCATGAATTCAGTAAAATATTCTAATATAGTCCAGTACTCTATAATAGTTGTTGATTATCCATAGAACTGGCAATGTCAGAAAGTGTTAATTTGAGCCTTTTACAGCTCAGTGTATTAATATGGCTTTACTTTTTATAACTCATTTTTATATTTTTCTGTTGGATGGCTAAGGCCAAGGCAAAGCAAGACCTATATAACAAGAAATGTAACTTCTGTGTCTGACAAGGTCAGTCAAGTATCCTCAGGATTTACCCTGAAACCCTGTACCTCACTTTCTAGACCTTCTGTCAGTGTCAGCCATGTGGATGAGCCATGGCCATTGCTTGACCAGTTTGCTCTCTGTGAAAGCCTGAGAGAATGTTTTCTCTCCATGTGACTCTCCTTAGGCACACTATACATCATCAATAACATTCTTCTGTGGCCCCATAATTTCATTGATCAGAAAATTTGGGATACAACTGAGTTACAGGATGTTACAGTACAGGTTTTCCTATGTCTTGAGTCCTCACTGACCTTGAAAGACTAGGACCAAAATGTTGGCTGTCTTTGCAGTCCTTAAGTTTCTCTAATTTTTGGTCTGCAAACCTAGGTTGTTAACCCACCAAAATAGAAGCTTATTATTACCCTACAACATGTGCAGTTGGGCTTAACCTAACTATCTGTCTGAATATAAGACATCTTAGGCATAACATAGAATAAGCATTTTCCATCAAGTATTGATATGTTAAACTTTAAGTCCCTACATAATATGAAGAAAAAAGCTAAAAAATAAAAAATATTTTTAAAAAATGAATAAACAATTATATACATTTTCACAGAGATTTAGAAATCTAACCACAACACGTTCTCTCTTTGGTCCTGATGTGAGATTGTAACCTCAGCTGCTCTAGTTACAGAGCCCCCTTGAGGGCTAGGCATCCACACGGAGGAGCCTTTGCCATGGGAACATGTTCCCACGTTTCAGGACACGTTCACAAGCTTTCCGTAAGAATCGTGCACGTTTCCACTTGCACATGGGGTCCATTACTTCACCACCATTCCATACACTATTCTGGTAAAGCCCAAGTCAGTCTCCTGTCCTTGTTCTCGCATGTATTTGAGGGAATATTAATGAGTCTTTCTGGGGTATGTTTGGAAGTCACAGCCTCACTCTGTGAGCAGTGAAACTTATTATTCTCTTTGGTGCTTGTGTAATGCTAGCAGTACCAAAACCCAACGGTTGGGTTACTACAAGAGATGCAGTGAGAAGCATGAACAGCCATTGGTGCTAACCACAGGCGGTGTTGCTTCTTCTGGTTTAGCCTTGATAAGCAGGCTCTGCAGCCTGCTAGAAAATGCAATCACTGAGTTCTCCGTGCTGCTTTGCACTGCACTGGTTGAAGTCCACTGAAGTTTCCACATAGATGTAAACAACCTACATGAGAAGGTCAGTGCTTCAGAAACCTTAACAAAAGAGTTGGGTCCTCCTTAAAGCACCCCTGGATTGTGAGTTATAGTCCCAATCCAGGTATCTGTCCATGAAGCACACATCCTGATTCCAACGTGAACCCTAATGCAAGGTTGGGAAGTATGATTGTGCTGGCTGTATTAACTGGACACTGGACCTTCTTCTATAAGATCTCTGTAAAAGTGTTGATGGTTTATATATTATATAAGCTAGCTGGATGACCAAATGTGCAGAAGAGTGGTTATGATGTGGTGCACTGCTCTATGAATTTGTAAAAATAGACACATCGGAAAGATCCTATTAAGGGTCGGTGAGACACCTGAGCAGACTCAGTGCCTGCTTTGGCAAGCTCAGGGACCAGGATTTGATCCCCACTCCTGCCTGCCACACCAGCCCTGCCCCAGAGGGTGTACGCTGAGCCCAACTGAGTCAGGTGTGGCAGTGCATGCTTGTAATCCCTGCATTGGGGAAGGCTGAAAATAGGAGGATCACTATGAGTCTGAGCTGTGTGAGACCCTGCCAAAAAAAAAAAAAAAAATCTCTTAAATGTCTTTGTTAATACAGCTACCCAGGTTTCTGTTGCAAAAAAATCCCAAAAAACAAAAAAACTCTCTGGATACCCTAACAGTACAGCTAAGGAGTTAATTCAATGTCAGTTTAAAAATGTGAGTTTTTTAATTTGTGTTAGGTAACCCTTTGTAAGGGCAGTAATTGAACATGACATCATCAATTAGAGGCATGTTGAGAAGAAACTGCTAAATATAAGCATGGTGAAGAAACCATTCTTCTTCTGACTTGTATGTGATAAACACCTAAAGGGGAAAAAAACTGAAAAAAATTCTAGGCACAAGGTCAGGAGACCAAAAAATTTTAAGAGTAAAATAATTTTAACTAATTAGAAATCTAATGTGTGCAGAAGAATTTATGAAGCAAAAAAATAAAAGGTGTCTGGTTTATCTTGGTGGTGCCTGTACAACATGAGCTCTGAATCAATTTTTTTTTTTTAATGTATTGAGTACAGGGTCTACAGGATCTCACACTATGAGATCAGACTCATAGCAATTCTCCTGTTTTCAGCCTCCCGAGCTCTGAGATCATAGGCGTGTGCCACCACACCCTGTCTCTGAATCAATTTGAATATTAACTAAGAAGTACCAGTTGACAAGACTGTGTAGCTTAAATGAATAGACTCCGGTTAAATATTTTATGTGGAATTTCACTAAAGTTAAGAAAGGCATGCCCTCCGATCTAAACAAGTTTTAAAATAAAAAATAGAGAACAAAGAAATATCCCTCCTATTATTCATCAAAATTATTGCATTGCATAAATACTGCAAGGTGGTCATGCAAACTCTGCAAAATAATGTAGTTCTTTAGTACTTTAAATAAGCTCGGCAAATTGGAATTGCATAGACCTTTACCCTCAATTAAAATTGTTAACATGTAAAATAATAAAAGGCCTTCAAAGACTGAAACCCATTATATAAGAGTTATTCAGAAAAAAAGGTGATTATCTTCATTATTTTTCCATTTAATAGCTTGACTTGACTGTTAAAACCTTTAAAAATATAAATGGTATCTCATAGTGGATTACTATGTACTTAATTCTGTGATCTGACCCACTTTGGCTGCCATAATCAATATTACATTCAATCATCTGTTAGTATTTTACTTTCACTGATTTGATTTGAACGTCTTGCTAAGTATCTGTTTAACAGCCTCTCAGCCTTCAACTGAGATAATGCGATAAAAAGACCAGTTTCAACTGCGACAAAAACACCAGTTGAAAATTGGTGTTTTTACTTCTAGCTCCAAAGAACCACTTTACCTAGTTACCTCTGTTCCTCCACAGATCAGCCATGCAGTCTCCAAAATGTTGTCAAATGATACCTGCACCCAATTTTCTTGGAAAATGAAAGTAATAAATCACAATGACGACACCATCCTTCAAGAATATTCATTCCACACAATCATTTGAGACTTCTTTATTTTTAATATGTGTGTTTAGTACAGGCTCTACAAGGTTTCACTACACAGACTGGACTCATACTGATTTCCTGTTTTCAGCCTCACAAGCACTGGGTTTACACCCAGTCTCCATAGCCATCTCAATGCACCCCAGGTGTGGGGCCAGCCTGACACACTGGGGATCGAACCCTGGTCCCTGTGGCCTGCCTAAGCAGGCACTATGGTCTACTGAGCTAGAGAATTCTAAAGAGCCACAAAAGGGAAAGTTTCACTGTTTCACAAAAGTCTTTTTTTTAATATATTTTACCTTTGAATGTATTTTACCTTTGTGGAGGGTCTTACAAAAAAGTCTACAACTCCCAATGCCCTCAAGAAATGCAGCATAGAAATAAAAAAAGAAAGAAAAGAAATGCAGTGTAGAGACTAGAGCAACTTTTTCCCATGTTAACCACTTTAATTAAGGGTGGGACTTGCGGGACCACCCTGACAGCCATGCATTTTCTTGGAAGATTTTCTTTCCTTCTCCGGCCCTGTGTCACATGTCAGTGCTGTGATGAATTCTGTGCACAAGATCAGCTTTCCTGGAAGGAGGGTCATGCAGATCTGAGTCTACCACCTTTCCCCTCACCCTGTTACACTGTTTGCCCTGACTTGTGGAAGTAGTAGCTTGTAGGTTGAGCATGGCTCTGAGAACTCTCTCTTAAAGTGGAAATAATACCCACATGCTACAGTCAACTAAGTCTCTGGCATATCCCACCTGTGCAAGAGTGAAGACTTTCTTGTTTGCAGTCCTCAGCAGATGTCATATTTTTGCTCCTATTCTGGGCCACTTAGCAAGCTAAAGAGATCTTTGAGATCAACTGAATGAATATCCAGAGGAGGCTGTGTACCTTAGAGACCCTGTGACCACTGTGGTCACACAGGATTGAACTCCGTGGAAAACTGCTACTTTATAACTTTATCAAGACATTCTTGATAAAGGAACCAAGGATCAGCGAGTGAATGCCAGGCAGCTGTCTAAACTATGAGCCTTCTCAGCAATCAGTCCCAGGCATGTGATTTCACAGATGCTCTGGATTGCTGCTAATGTTCTGGGACATAGTTAGCCAACAGCCATGCTTCCTTATCCAAGAACATCTTCTAGGAGGTAACCATCTCTATAAATCTCCTACTACAGAATCAAAATACAAATAAGTCTGACATTCACTTACATATACTAGGGCCAAAATATAAGATTTCACCAAAATATTTCATACACTCCCTTTATTCTCAACTTTATTTGTAAAGAAAAGGCATTATTTTCACTCATCTCAATACACAGTGATGACTTCTTTTCATTTATTAATCATTTATTTATTTATTGCTTGCTAGGCAGATGCCTAGACCACTGAGCTATATCCCTGGCCCACACAGTGATAACTTCTTGAATTGGATGTTGAATGAAATATTCACCTTTTTTACTTTGGTGAGAAGACTCATAATGCACCATCATGACTTAAACAAGTTAAAGAAAATAAAAACTGATAAAAGTTAGTGATTAAATAGCAAGAATGAACAGTAGTATGCAGTTTGAATCCATATTTGATGTTTGACTGAAATGTTTTCAAGCCATCCTTCTTTCACCACATTCCCTACTGCTGTCCATTTGGGTAGGCAGGCAAGAAGGCTCCTTCAGCATGAGTGGACACCCTTCTTTAGGAATAGTGGAAAATTCTTGAACTTTCAACTCAGCAACCACAGCACAATCACAAAATACATAAAATATTTTCAAAATGAAAAGTGTTCTTTCTCATGGGCATAAAAACAGTATACTCATTCTCATTATTAGAAATAGTCTTTCTTGGGATTCCAATTTGGCTTGGTAGAGAAAGCAAATTCAAGAGGCTTGGAGGAAAGATAATCAATAATTCAAGTATACTGACCAGGGCAGAGAAACACGAACCAACTACAGAGAGTTGATCTGACAAACAATTCTTCCAAAACAAACCAAATGTCTATGTTGCTGAAAAAGCAGTGGGGCCACTTTCAGTCTGCACTTACCACACCCCTCACCATTTATTTCCCTAACAAAAGGGCCATCTTGGAAGGAGGCTAACTCCTGGGAGAAGCTCCTTACACTCCCTATTATTTGCCAAAGGAAACTCAGCAAGTGGGTTGCTTACTATTAACACCCTAAGGGAGCTGAGGACTGAAACCAGAAGAAAGGAAAGCCAATGATAAAAAGAGGTGGTCCTTCTCCTGATCTTCCTCCCAGTACTGGAAATGTAGTTTCCCACTGCTCAGCATCCAAAAGGAAAGCCCCTCACCCTAGGCAGAGAGAGGCTGAATGTCATGAAGTGGCCCTGGGTGGCACTGACCTCCCTGGCAGATTGCACCCCTGCAGCCGTATGGGAGAAGGGGAGCCCAAGGATCCAGACAAGCGTGGGCACTTTCCTATTGTTTCCACAAACACTATAAAGATCTCAACATCATAAAATCCTGCCCGCTGCTCCACACTCTGTGGAAAAGGAGGTCCTATGCAGAGCCTGGGGTCAGGGCCAAGTGCTTCAGGTTGGGCATTGCAGCTTCTAAGACAGGAACTAGATCTGAGCACCACAGGACAGAAAGCAACACCTAGGCCCAGTGGGTGAAGACCTCTGGAAAGAGTCCTGAGCCCTGTGGTGTTGGGAGGTCACAGGCAGAAGTCACCAGAGAATCTGCTACTGGGCAAACTTGATTGCATCATTTCCCTTTCAAGTTAATACAGACAAGGTCTGCAACTGATACACCCAAGGCATGGCTTGCAGCAGGGAGGAAACCCTGAGAGACTGACAGAGCTCACCACACCCGTGTAGGCAGTTATGCCACCCACAAAGGGCGAAAACAAGTAAGTTGCACACAATTAGACTGCAGGACATTGAGAGATACACACATAAGTAAACGCAAAATATCATTTAAACATAATCAAAATCGATATCGCATGATCATTTTGATATGTATAGAAAAAGACATTTAGAAAAGCTAATAGCCGTTCATTATAAAACTGTGAAGGAAATCTGAATAGAAGAACCTTCTATCACTCTGATAAGACATTTACGACAAACCTACTGTTAACACCACATTAAACAGAGCCAACCTGAACATCTTCACCCTCAAATTAGGAGCAAGATAAAGATGTCCAGTATCCTCACTTCTGTTAGAGCTTGAAACGTCAGCCGGAGCAATGAAGAAAGTGACAGAAATGAAGGAATCCTTACAACAAAGGAAGTCATTTCATCATTAGTTGCACACAATTTATCCCTTACACAGGAGACACAAAAAATTCCATCACAAGACTCCTAAAATTATTACTATTACTATTTTTTAATTAACCTTTTTTTAGGAGTAGACTATTTATTTATTTATTGTGGAACTGGGGATTGAACTCAGGCCCTTGCGCTTGCCAGGGAAGCACTCCACTGGGAGATGGCTCAGTAGAATAAGTGCTTCCTAAAATTATTAATCAACTCATCAAGAGAGCAGGATGCAAAAATCAACATACAAAACTCCGTATCATTCCTATACACCAACAATGAACTCACAGAAAAAGAAATTAGAAAAATAATCATTCAGAACAAGACAAATTAAATACATGGGGATTAGTCTAGCTATGGAAGTGAAAGACCTATACAATGACAACCAGTTTTATAAAACCTAAATTAAATCAATACTGTAACAATGGTCATGCTCTCAAAACTGATAAATAGATTTAATGTCATTCCAATCAACATACCAACAATATTTTTCATAGAACAGCATCCCACTACTACTATAAACTACTGGACTTTATTGGATTGCTTTGCTGAATTCATGCACCTACAATATATGAATGCCAATGGAATACCCATCTCTGACAAAGGAAATAAAAAGGGGGATATAAATGAAGGACCATTTTGTAGTGAAAAATATATATATTTGTATATACAAAATAGCATAGATATATAGCTACTTGCTCTTAGTTCAATGAGAATAAAGTTTTGAACTAATAGTGTTTAGGCAAATTATCATGTCTGCGTCTTGCACTATGAATAATTACCATGAAGACGAGAATACAAAATGTATTATTATAACGGTCCTACTAATCTGTTTTGAAACTGTTTCATTGCTACTTCTTTTTCAATAAAATAATATAAAAATAAATAAAAATTCTTAATATGAAGATATATTATTTATAACAAAAGAACAACCATGAGGAATGTTCTAAAATTAATATGGTACCAGAAGTTACCTACAACAAACAGCACATTCAATCCTGGGCAACATAAGTAAAATGTAAGTTATTACAATTCTGCAATTCTAGTTATAGTCCAAAGCTATATTGATAAAAATAGCGTGGCACCACACAAAACAATACATGAGAATCAGTGGGTGCAATCAAAGACGAAGAAATAATGTTATGCACAGTAACTTATCTCATCTTCACTAAGGGAGTCAAACTATGTGCTGGAGAAAAAACAGCCTATTTAACAAATGTTGCTATCAAAACTGGTTATGCACATACAGAAGTCTGAATCTAGATTCTTATCTATCACCCTAAATAAAATGTAAAATCAAAATGGGGCTGGGGAGATATCTCAGCAGCTTATGGGCCAATCCCCAGTAAAAAAAAAAAAAAAAAAAAAAAAAAAAAAAAAAAAAAAAAAAAAAAAAAAAAAAAAAAAAAAAAAAAAAAAAAAACGAGAGAAAGAAGAAAAAGGAATGTAAAATATAAATATATGAAGCTGAAACCCTGTGTTGGAAAAATAGCAACAGTAAAGTTCCTGAAACCTGAGGAACAGGAAAAGGCTTTCTAAACAGAACTTCAGTTGTAGAAGAAATATCATCCAAAATCACAAATGGGCCTATAAGTACAAATTTCAAATAAATACATGAAAAATTGTTCAACATGTTCAGTCACCCTCAGAATGCAAATTAAAATAGCACAGACATTACACCTTACCCCAGAAACAATGATACCAAGAAACAGAAAAACAGAGCAAAACGAAACAACAGCAACAAAAACCTAGTGGACCTGCAGGGGAAAAGAACACCCTTGGACATCATTGATGGGAATGTAAAGTGTTAGCACCACAGAAATCAGCATGAAGAGTTTCAGAAAACCAAAATTATAGCTGATATTCATCCCAGCCATATCCTCTCTTTTCCATTAGTTACAAACATCATCACACACTAATACATGTACATCTATTTTTGCTGTTGTACAGCTCATAACAGCAAGACATTAGATGTGACCTACCTATACACCAGCAGGTAAAGTGGGTAAAGAAAATGTGATATTTATCAGTAATGGGATGCTATTCTACTACAGAGAAAGTTTGGGTCATCTGTAATAAAATGGAAGAGCCTTATGTCAATGTTATTTATTTATTTTTGTATTTTAGGTTAGGGTCTATAGGGTGTTCAGGGTCTCACTACTAGACTGGACTCATTGTGATCCGCCTGTTTACAGCCTTCAAAGAGCTGGAATTACACCTGTGCACCACCATGCCCAGTTTCAATCATCATCTCAGCTTGTCCTGGGATCAGGCCAGCACATCAGGCCTGGGAGATTGAACTCCTGGCCCCTGCGCCTGTTTGCGGGTTTTTTAATCCACTGAGCTATTTGGCCAGACCTTAATTTTTTTTTTCTTTTGTTAATGACCCAATTCAAATATTTAAAAAATATAGATCCTTAGGAGGACCCTGGGTGACCCAGACTCTAGATAGTGGTGACCCTTGATGCCCATCACAGGTGTGGAGCCTATGCTTTCCCTGCTCCCACCTTTTAAGACTTGGGAAGACACTGGGTAGTCTATGGGAGCCTGCCTAGCTGTGACTATGGACCCAGTGTGCCATGGCATGAAGCTCTCCTGGCTCTTGATCCAACCATTTAAGAACTTAAAGGAGGTGAGCCCAGAGACCAGACCCATCCAGTGAAGCTGGAGCTTGGTAGAGCCAGACCTAGTTAGCTGAGGTTTATTGGTAGGCCAGCAGATCCCAGACTGATACTCAGACTTATAGGAGAATCCTTGCAGGATTGAGGTGGCAAGAGACAACTTAGGTGAACTACAGCACATGGAAGACTCCAGATAAATGAAAGGTAGGTGCCAAGACAAAAATCTGGGGAACTAATATATATACAAATTCTCAATTCAGAATCTGCTTTGTAGTATAGGTATAATGTTTGTTCCTATAGTCTAAAGTACAAAACCATTAGTTACAAAAGTTCATGAAAACCATTAGTTACAAAAGTTCATCAATTTCATTTGCTGTTATTAGTATTGTTAATTGTACTACTGTAAATATGATACCATATCTGCCTGAATCACATATTCTGCTTTGGGTGATAATGTGAGGACATATTTGAGTAATAATCTCCCCAAAACTCTATATCTAAGGACAAAAGACAGCACCAAACAGAAACCAATATCTCACTCTCAATGAATAGAGAAGGCAAAATCTTGGGACACAGAACAGAATTTCTGACACAGGAGAGATACCTAAAGAACAGACTCTTTACAGAGAGTTTCTGATTGTGGTGATACAGCTATCTCCATCAAATATTCACAAAAAAAGTATCACAGAAATCAAAACAAAGAGTTCTCTTGGAAAGAGAATATGACAGAATGAAGAAGTGAAATGCAATCTCAGGCTCCAAGCACACCTAGAATAAACCCAATGCACATAAGCATAGAAGAAATTGAAAATCACATACTTAAAAAGTCTCTGAAATAATAGCAACTGAAGTAAAGAAACTACAGAAGGGTATAAAAACATCAGATCAGAAATAATTTCCCAGGCATGAAAATAAATGATAACTATGAAAGAATTATTTCTAAAAAATACACTGATAAAAAATATAGGAAAATACAAAAATCATGGAAACCTTGAATAAACAATATAGGAAACAAATAGATTGCATGAAACAGACTCAAAGAAATATACAGGAAATTCAAAACAGCATTAAAAACTGGCAAAATGATTTGAATGAGAGTTGAAATAGACTTAGAGAACTTTAAAACACCATTGCAACTAGCAAGTAAGAAGATATCTCTTACAAACAAGGAAGATCCAAGAAATAATAACCCAACAGCTGCAAGATGATGCAAAGATGAACAACATAAGACTAATCAGCATTAGTGATAAAAAGGAGCAAAAACAAATGACATAAAAAGGATATGTGCAGAATAGCAGAAAACTGTTCAAATATAGGGAAAAGTATAACAGATAACCAACCCATGTAGAACTCCAAAGAGTAACAACCCATGTAAATCTACACCCAGAAAGAAAATAATTAAGATCTCGGAAATTCAGTACAGGAATGACATACTAAAAGACACCAGAGAAAAGAAATGGATCATGTTTAAAGGAAAACCCACTAGAATGACAGCAGATTTCTCATTACAAATCATCAAGTCAAGGAAAACATGGGGTAAAGTACTCCAAGTTCTATAAGAAAACAAATTCCAGGGTTAGCCAAATAGCTCAATGGATTAACACACTGTAAGCAGGCTCAGGGGTCAGGGGTTCAATCCTCAGGCCTGCCATAAATGAACTCAACACACCAATTAAAAGAAATATATTGGCAGAGTACAACAAGAAGGAATGCTACATACGTGAAATATACTTATCTTAAAAAGCAATCCATAGGCTGAATGTCAAAGGATGGAAAACAGTGCAACATGCTCTAGGAGCTTAGAAAAAAGCCAGGACAGCTATTCTGGTTCTAGACAATCTGAACTTCAAATCAAGAATGATCACATGAGATAAATATGGTCACTATACACTGATTAGGGGAAAACTTCAAGAGGAATAGATAAAGGCATAAATATGTATACACCAAATATTGGAGCATTCATCTCCAGGTCAAATTTTATTTATTTTGTATTTGTTTGGCAGAACCAGGGATTGAACTCAGGCCCTCCCATTTGCCAGGGAAGCACTTATTCTACTGGGCCATCTCTCTGGCCCTAGGTTAAATTTTAAAGGACGTAAAAAAATCTAGTATAAATATCACCATCTTAACAGGGGAAGTTAACATGTCCTTATCTCAAAAAGATAGAAGAAGCAGACAAAAAAGTTAGCAAAGAGATAGGAGAACCCAACCAAACTTTGCAATAAATGGAGTTAAATGGAACATTGACAGAATGTTCCAAAACAATAGCATCTGGATACACATTCTTCTCAGTTTCCCATGGGATGTTCTCTGAAATAGACCACAAACTAATCCATAGATCATGCTCAGGTAAATACAAGAGAACAGAAATTATCCCATGCATATTTTCTGACTGAAGTGCCATCAAACTGGAAATTAACGACAATAGAAATCACAAGACACTCATAAATGCATGAACACTAAATGACACTCTCCTCAGCAACTGGTGGTGGGGAACCAATGAAACTAAAAAATAAATTAAATAATATCTACAATCCAACCAAAATTCAAGCACAACGTACCAAAACTTGTGGGATGCAAGCAAATGAATGAAAGCAGTTCTCAGAGGGGATATTCAGAAGCACACACATTAAGGAAACAGAATGAGAAAAAGTAAATGCCATAATGCTGCACCCCGAGCTTCTAGAAAAATAAGAGCAAACCAAGTCCGAAGCCCAAACAGGGGAAGGTATGAAGATTAGAGCAGAAATCAATGTAATGGAGACAAAGAAAACAATACAAAGAAGCAATGAATTGAAGAGCTGATTCTTTGAAAGACTAAATCAAATTGATAAATCCCTAGGCAACCTCATCAAGAAGAGGAAAGAAAAACTCAAATTCAAGCAATAAGTAATGAACAGGGTGAAATTATTATACATTCTGTGGAAATTCAGAAGACTATCAATAGCTACTTCAAAAATCCTTACTCTCATAGAATTGAATACACAGAAAAAGAGGACAGATTCCTAGATAGCTACAAACTACTAAAATCGATTCAGAGGATATAAAAACTATGAATAACCAAATATCAGCCAATGAAGTTGGAAATGTAACAAAAAATTTACTGACAAAGAAAACCCAGTTTGTGATGGATTAGCAGCTGAATACTACAAGATATTCAGAGAGGATTTAATTCCAATATTCCTCAGACTCTTCAGAGAAATTGAAAAGAAAACAATGCTCTCAAAATTATTCCTGGAGGCAAGTGTTACACTAATACCATGCTCAGGGAAAGATTTAACCAAGCAAGAGAATTATAGGCCAATTTCCCTCATGAACATGCATGCAAAAATTCTCACTAAAATACTAGCTAACAAATGTAGCAATTATCAAAAAGATCATACACTATCCCCAGGTAAGATTCATCCCAGAAATGCAAGGATGGGTGAACATACACAAATCCATAAATGTAATACACTATATCAATGGAGTCAAAATGAAAAACCACATACTCATCTCAATGGATACAGAAAACGCTTTTGACAAAATCCAACACTCATTCATAATCAGAGCCCTACAAGAAAGGGATATAGATGGACTATACCTCAATCTGAGAAAAGCCATTTACTCCTATTCAATATAGTTCCGGAAACATTAGCCACAGTATTTAATCAAGAGAGGAAAATAAAAGGAATAAGAGTACATAAGGAAGAAGTTAAAATATCATTTTCTGACAACTTGATACTCTACATGGAAGATCCATTAAACTCCACCAAAGAGCTCCTAGCACAGCAGAATACAAAGCCAACACCTACAAATCAATAGCATTCCTCTACACAGTTAACAAATTTACTGAAAAAGATGTTAGAGAAACAATACCCTTCATAATAGTATGTAAAAAAAAAAGTGACATACTGAGAAACTAATCTAACAAAGGAAGTGAAATATCTATACAATTACAATACTCATAAAAAAGATTTCACAAAATGGAAATATATTCCTTGTTCTTGGATAGAAAGAACAAACATGGTGAAAATGGCCATATTCCTGAAATTGTTGTACAGGTTTAATGTAATCATTATCAAAATACCACCAACATACCTCACAGATCTAGAGAAAACATTTCTAAAATTAATCTGGAATCAGAAAAGACCTAGAATAGCAAAGGCAGTACTGGGCAACAAAGGCGAGATGGGAGGCATTACAATCACTGACTTTAAATTGTACTACAAAGATACTGTGATAAAATCAACACAGTACTGGGAAAAAAAAAAAAAAGACCTGAGGACCAGTGGAACAGATTAGAACATCCGGATACAAGTACAAAGACCTTTTGCAATTCGATAAATGCAAATTAAGACAACATGGAGATACTATCTCACCCAGAAAGAAGGGTATCATAAAGAAATCAACTAATGACAAAAGTTGTGGGGAAAAGGAACCCTTCTCTGTGTTTGAGGGAATGTAGACTGGTGCAACCACTGTGGCAACCAGTGTGGGGACTCCTCAAAAAAAAAAGGACTATAAATCCCATTCCACCCGACTGTTTTCCTGTGGCCATGTTGTCAAAAGAACTCAAATATGATGCTTAACTGAGATATATGCACCCTTGCTTTTGACAGCACAGCTTGTCATAGCCAAACACTGGAAACAAGCAAAATGCCATCACCTGAAGAATGAATAAAAATGTTGTGATATTTTTATACAATGGAGCATTACTCTGATATAAAGAAAGACAAACTTGATGGTTTAAAAGGTGAATGGATGCAACAAGAGGCTATACTCATAAGTAAAATAAATCAGACCCACATGTGTAAATATCATATTATTTCCCTAGTGTAAAACACTGAAAGATTAACTAAAATCTGAAAGGTTTCATAGACATTGTAAAATGAAAAAAATTGAACATTAGGAATAAATGATGGAGATGAGTAAAAGGAGAAAAGACAGGGGAAAAAAGGAAAATGGAAGTTATACAAGTATATTACATGAAAGCCAAGATGACTGTACTTCTAATTTCCATTAACTTTTAGAAAATACCAGTTAGTGTTTCAGATTTTCACTTTGACTAACTCTATATGTTAATATTTGCAATCTGAGTAACTACATTGAAGACAGCAATGTGCAATCAAAAACCATTGTTGAATACTTCTCACCTTGTACTGCTAAATGTGTACCATTGTTCCTAATGTCTTATCAATTATTATTGTACCCTCTTTAAATTAAATTAAAAATGATAAAGTAAAAAGGTGAAAAAAATTAAAGTTTATTGAAAGCAAGCATTAGGGCCAGCCAAACAGCTCAGCTTTAATTCAAAGCACCTGCTTAGGCAGATCCCGTGAACCGATTTGATCTCCAGACTGCCATGCTGGCCCTGCCCCTGGGGTGCACTGAGACAGTTATTGAAACTAGGCATGGTGGTGCACACCTGTAATCCCAGCTCTTGGGAGGCTGAACACAACAGGATCACTACAAGTCCTATCTATGTAGTGAGACCCTGTAGACCCTCTAGATCCTTACTAAAATACAAAAAAAAAAAAATCAAGCAAGCATTAATGTTCAATTTTTTGTTCAATATTGCAAACAAATACCTGTTATTCTGAGCAATATATTTAACAATGAAACTATACAATATAACAATCATTGTTAATCTATTATTCTTGTTTGAAAATCTGTACTATATTCATTGTTGCTCATTACTGTGTTTATGTCATTTTTAATTTTGGTTTTTACCTTTTCTACTCTTTAAAATAAAATTAAATTAAATTAAAAACAAGGTAGAGTACAGTGAGTGCCTGCCCCACTCTCTCAGATGAGTATGACCACGATGGATTGCACATATGTCATGTACTAATAAAAACATGCATCGGCTATAACCATCAAACTGAAATTGTTTTTCCTTCTTTTTGTTTTCAATTGCTCTAAACTGAGTAGGTAGTGACTAAATAGTATCTCTGCATTTGGAATAAGCATTCATTTTGTGACATTACCTACCATTGTTAGATAGATAATTCCAATAGTGTGCAAAGAGTAATCATTGATTTTGATGAAATTGTAATGTTTAAAAGTGAAGCATTGAGACCAGGCATGGTGGCATATACCTGTAATCCCAGTGCTGGAGAGGCTGAAAACAGGAGGATCACTATGTATCCAAGTTAAGGAGTGAGATCTTGTACCAAAATATACATTTAAAAATGGAATATTGTACCATTTAAATATAAACAGGATACAGGGCCAGAGATGAAGCTCAGAAGTGTTGGGCCTGCCTGGCAACTATGAGTTCCTGAGTTCAATTACTAGAATCCCCCCAATAAATACACATGAAATATTAAAAGGAAGTGATTTAAAGGCTACTCATTGTTTTGCAATGTATTTAGTACAGGATCTACAGGGTCTCGCCTGTAGGTCAGGCTCCTAGTGATCCTCCTGTTTTCAGCCCTGCAAACAATGGGATTATCGGTGCATGCCACCGCGCCCAGTCTCCCCACTGTCTCAGCGTGCCCTGGAGGTGGGGCAGGCATGCCACGCCAGGGATGGAACTTTGGTCCCCTTATCTGCCTAAGCAGGTACTTTAATTCCCTGAGCTATCTGGTTGGCCCAAGGCTACTCATTACTGAAAATTTAAACTAGAAAATTAAAAAGTCAATAAAACAATTTACTGAACTAATGGGGATGGAGGAAGTACCTTAAAAGATCTGATCAGTAAAATATGAGGGAAAATAGTGATAATAAATTACTGAGCTAAGTATCAAGAGAGGTAACCAAAACAATTTATATAAGTGATTCTTAGGAAAACAAACCATTTAAAAAAGCACACAGATCTAAAATTTAAGTATAATTAACATTGCATTTGAGCACTAATTTAAAAATTCAGATGTTCAATGGATAATTATATATAGATTTACAGAGTATGCTTGCATTTTAGCCTCAGTATATTGTATTTTCCCATTTAAAATCCTAAAAAGTCCTAAATTTTCAAAGCTAGCTTTCATAATTTATTAGCTTACAGAGAAATATGCTAGAGCTGATACTGGAAAAAACATACTGCACTTAAACATTACATCATTATCCAGGTTCATCAGCCTATGACAAATTAAGTTTAATAAACATAATAAAAATTAACGAGGTCTGGGAGATAGTTCAGTGGCCTAAGTGCCTGCTTGGCAAGTACAAGGACAAGGGTTAGATCCCCAGTACCACATGCCATGCTGACCCTTCCCCGAGCCCACCGAGCAGGCCACTGAAACTGGGCATGGTGGCACATTTAATCCCAGCATTGGGGAGGCTGAGACAGGAGGAGAGCTGCCTAGCTAGATCCTATACCACATACATTAAAAGATAGTTAATAAAATATGTGTTACCTAATTATTTACATTTTCAATATAACTCTAGGGGAAAGTATGAAATAGAAATTAGCCTTGTATTTTGGGTCACTTCATGAGGAAAAATGATTCTGGATTTATTTAAAGAAAAAGAAAACCCTGCAAACTAAGTGTGGTGCTGCATGCCTACAGTTCCAGCACTAGCAGGACCAGTGCAAGTTCAAGGCCAGCCTGGGCTACATAGTGGGTCCGGGCCAGCCATAGTGAGACCATGTCTCAAAAAGACAAAAACAAAGTGAGAGAGCAAGAGAGAGAGAGACAGAGACAGAGACAGAGAGAGAGAGAGACAGAGAGAGACAGAGAAAGAGAGAAATAGGCAATGGAAGATAAGGCAAACAAAGCTTTTTAAACAAGAAGTGGCAGAGAAGTTGAAGTGCAGAGAGGGGTTTGGGGTAAAAAGCAGCAAAATATACTATGTACAGGAATGGATTCCTTGTGATGAATGCACTTAGGTATACCTAAATGTATCACCATGATTAGAATTAAAAACAGTGATTTTTGAAAAAGAAACAAAGACAAATGCAAGAAATTAGGAAAGAAGTTCTAAGTGGTAAAAATCTACTCCTGCAGCACCACCCAACAGCTTTCAGCATCTCTGTACACCACAGGCCCAAAGAGAAATGGACTGAAAATAACCCGACATGACTGAGAAACTCATGGACTTGTGGTGCAGTACCAAGTGGACTCCCCATAGCAGAGATGAGAGGGTGGCTGGATTAACTAGGCGAAGGAAAGATAATTAGGTCTAGGGTTTCACATGGGAAACTAGTCCAGAGAAAGAATAAGCTATGCATCTGAATAAATATGCTTCTTAGGGTGCTGCTAGAAGCTGCAACTACTTGGGGGCCTCGTTTCAAATACCACACTTCCAAAAGTATAAGAGAATAAAGGAAATAAGAGACTGTGGAGATGTACAGAGGGAAGCTTCCAGAGGACCAAGGACTCCAGAGGGAGCATCCCCTGTGCGATAAACTCTCTGAGTGATTAGTTACGTTACTGATTCCGAATCATTTGTTCTGAGTATAGGAAAGGCTACTGTTCTTCAAACTCCACTTCCGCCAGTCGCCTCACGAGTCTTTCCTTGCAAGTGGTCCACCTCAACCCTCCAGCTTCACTTTCTTAGCTGTGTCTTTAGTGATGTGTTTTGTAATAAATATAAATGTCACCATCTTCTTTCCCAGGAGAAAAGCAATACAATACAAAGTTATCCTTTGTTTCGTTTTATTCTACTCTGGTTACTACTCTATTTCAATGACTCTTTTTTCAGCCAAGACAAAGACGGCCCAACACGTTTTCTGGGCCCCCAGCTACCTCTCAGATAGAAGATTTTTTTCTCAATAAATTTATCCTACTCTTAAAAAAAAGGTAAAAAGAAATCCATAAAATTTATTTCTCAATTTTAATATCCCTACTTCCCACAATCTATGCTCTAGATGTCTAAAACCTCCTTTTTCCCTCCTTGGACAATGTCAACAACTCTCTGACATTCTGGAGTAGTCAATCAGGTACAAAGAGGACTGGACTGAATTCCAGATAATTCCTAATTCAAGATTACACACAATCTGACTCTCATGGTCTTGGACCTTGAACATATCTCACAGACACTTAAATAACCATTTGAATGGCAAACAATTTATTATTAAAGCTAAAGCAGTTGCTGGGTGTGGTGGTGCACACCTGGAATCCCAACTTTCTGTGAGCCTCAGGAGGAGGAGTTCAAGCTCAGGTCCAGTCTTAGGCAAGTTAGGGAATCAGTGATACCCTGTCTAAAATCAGTAAAAAACGGGAAGAGAGAGATGGCTCAGTGGGATAAGCACCCCTTGGAAAGCACAAGGGCCTGAGTTCAATCCTGGGTTCTGTAAATAAATAAATAAATAAATATAAATAATAAAATCAGCAAAAGATAAACAGGTCTGAAGGTAGCTCCAATAATTCAATCTCTAGAGCCAATAAATATATAAATGCCCCAAAAGAGGAGGGAAAATTAAAATGTATTTTATTGACAGTGGATTTTATTTGAAATCCCCAGTGTCAAATGAAATAGCTTAATGCTATATGCAAAAGTCAGTAATATATTCATAAATTCTGTCCAATTGATACAAAATGATAACCTTTATAAGAATATAAAACAATGGAATTCCTGCTTATAAATACTGCTAAGTGGGCCCTGGTATCTGAAGTTCAAATGAAGTCTAACAGAATACTGATACAGCAGTGCACTGGCCAATGAACAGCAGAGTCACATTATATTCGTATCCATTTATATTAATTCAAATCTACACAAGGAAAACTAAAATAAATGAACATACATGGCCATGGCAAATGCAATAAAAATGCAACCTAGAAAAAAAAAAAAAAAAGAAAACGTGAGCATATTGGATACATATTTAAAACTCAATTTAAAAGTCTAGTTCTATTATATAAAAGAAATAATGTTTACAAGTTGGAATAAATGATGGGAAATGAAAAATGTGAAAAATGATATGGTAAATTGATACGAAAGAGTAGCTCTAAGCAACAATAGCTGACAAACGCAGTAAGGCGAAAATGAGACGCAAGAGGAGTGAAGCAGGAGTGCCAGAGAGGGCGGCTTGGTCAGGTCACTTCAAAGAAGCAAAAGTGCAGACCGGGAGGAGTCAGCCACCACTGCTGACGTAATTCTTATTCCTCACTCTGAGGAAACGGTCAGGGGCCATTAGACCACAGAGATGCCTCAAAATCTACTGGAGATGTGAAATCCAAAAGTTCAGTTGTAAACCTTTAACATTTTGTGCTTTAACTGAATAAAACCAGTAATGGTCTCAGTTTTAGCCAAGACCCGAGTCCAATCCAATAGCTCAGGCCACTTTATTTCCTCACTTAGGGGGATGGGAGTGCTGGTGTAGTGTATTCCACAGGGCTGTGAACGTGAGCAGAAGCGTGTGCGCGCGTGCATCTGCTCATACTATGGGCCATTACGTGAGTGTTTTCATGCATGTAATTTAATAATAAAACAAACCTGAGATGTAGATATTTGTCAGTCCCCCTTAGGGGTAAGAAAAATAAGTTGCAGTTGATTATATGATTTGTGCTACGCAAAAGAAGCAGTTGAGCCATGCTTAAATGCAGAAATCTGACTCCAAAGCTTGAATTCTGAACCCGTCGACACTGAGCATGAACCATCCAAGATACCTGATGGATGGTGTTGTTTATCTGCACAGCTCTGTTCTACTGATACGAATGATTCTTATTGGACCAGTGGACTGAAGGCTGAGAACATTATGCAACTTATGCAAAGACGGCAAAGAAGTGACAGGGCTGAAATTAGATTCCCCTCTGTTAAAATTCATATATAGGGAAAAAGAAAGAGTGATGCAATATTGGTTAAATCAAATCATTTTTCTTTCTAATCAATAAGAGCTCACTTTATTTTATCTGCAAATAATCCAAGAAAGCATGTTTCAAAAATACCTCTAATGTTTGCCTTCAATATATCATTATTTCGTACATTAAAATAATTAAATTCAACTTGCATTAGCCTGCCAGAGTAAAGATTCCAGTTTTTAGCAATCTACTGATTAATTTATTTTGATGGGTACTTTTGATTTCTCCTTATAAGCATACACAGATTACTGTGCCTCAAATGGAACTCAGAGTTATGCAGTTTGTGGCTAATCGTTGCTAGGATTCTGTCCACAGCCATGTAATATTTTTGGCATCAGGGGACTACAAACCCTCTAGAAAGGGAGAAGTGCTTTGGTTACAAAAGGCAAAAAATCAGCACAGTTAAGAGGATGATATTCTTGTCTACTGTCATTGTCATTAACACAGCTAAAATCTGATGCAATCTATCAATATGCTAGGGGAAGAAGCAAATACTTCATGTAGAAACAGATGCTTTGCAAATGCTTCACTCTATTTCAATATTAAATGAAATGTTTCATACATCACTTCTGATGACAATCTTATTAATTTGAAGATCTTTGATTTCATTCAGAGGGGAGAAAAGAAGGTAGTATCTGGTTTTAAGAAATTGGACTGGAAACATCAGCTTATTTTACGTTTCAGCAGCAGAAGTGCTAAGATATTACCAAACAAGCTTTAGCGGTAAAAATCCACATCCTTCTGTGAAACACCAAGTGATCCAGACCCTGATGCTCATGACAGCTATGATAAATCCTTTACCATGCAACACAATGTTGTAACTCGAAATTCTGGAAGTTTATGAACTTTCAGCCTATCCTCTATACTTTACTGTTCTCTAAATTTCCCTTGCCCACCCATGGATGAACAGAGCTTAATCTGGGTTAGATCCAGATGGATCTTAAATCCAAACACCTTTAGGAGCCAGCCAGGTGACTTCTAAGATTTGTCATCAAAGATGTGATGGCAGTGAAGGACACTCTGTCCTCCTGGTGCCAGTGCGGAGCAGATTGTCAGGTGGAGAGACGAGTGGGAAGGACCCTTGCTGTCCTTTTTATGTATATTCAGACCCTAGATATGTAATCCAAAATATTTTCCTTCTGGAAATGTGTCAATACACTGATATGTGATTGTTGTTGTTACCATTACTATGTTTGACGTTAGGCTTTGACTTAAAGATTGACTTTATGCTCTGGTAGTTTCCCATTTTATATAATTCCAATATGAAGGCACTTGCAAGATTACTGGATGTACTTCTTTTTAAAAATTAAAAACAATCCTGTTTTCATTTTATATTGTTGTTCACCTGTGTACTTGACAGTTAATTCAGATTGAATATAATGACTTCAAACTTTATTGCAAAGGTACTATCTGAAAAGAGTTACAATGTATTTTTGGGAATTAGGTATTTCCGTAAAAACTACTTGGTGAAATGAATCTTACTTACCAAACTCCTTGGGAACGGCTATAGAATAAACACAATTATGTCCCACACTATAATTTTTTGGATAATTTGGTGATAGAACAGTGCCTTCTGATCCTGTTGAGCGACTTCCACAGGGTGCTAGGAAATAAAAATGATAAAAATACTATCATTAGAAAAATTTCAAAGCACCATGAATAACTTCTTAGTATAAAAACTGGCTACTGGATTCCAAAGTGTAAAACTTATTCCATTTTTAACAAGCTCCTCCTCTGCCAAACATCCAAATAATGTACATGTGCAACATTTTATAAATATTCAAATTTACCATTATCCAATGCAAAATAGTGTAATAATATTATAATAATGTCATCTCTAAATGAGATAGTTTGTTTGTGGCAAACTCATAGAAAAGGGGTTTTGTGAAATATGAGAGAGAGGATTCTATAGGGATGATAGGTCTGATAGGGAAAGAGATGCGAGTTACTTATTAATAGAGATTTAAAATTGCTATTCTCTAGCTGAGTGGTGTGGGGTGGGGTGGGGGAAGTCTGAACTGATTTGGGAATCTGAAACGTAAGGAAGTAGGCTGCTTCTTTCTCATTCCCATGGGTGGTTTCCCAGGGGTCAGGTCTGGCCAAGCATGCCTTCCCTCTGGCCCCTCTGCTATTCTTTGTTAGAACATCTTTCCTGCCCTCCTGAGTGGTTGGTCCTGGGTAGAACCTTTTGCTTCCCTTCCAGTTTGGAGCCCTCCTGCTTGCACTGTCTTTTACTGATGTGCACATCCGCTCTGTGGGTTTTCAAGTTACATCTTCTGAGGGAAATGCTGCACTTATTTTGAGCAGCTAGTTGGAAAGTTTTAGTCATTCTGTCTCTTGGGTTTTTTTCAATACAAGACTGATGGCTTGATATCCCTCAGTTTGCTTAATGGGGATTGAGTTTGTACAGAAAGAATATAATATAATTTATTAGTATTCTCAAGCACCAAAATGAGGTTGTTGGCATTATTAAAAATAGTTTATTCTAAAGCAGCCCTCTATAAATTATGGTCACCAGATCAAACCCAACTGATGGACAAAGAATGGTTCTTACATTTTATTGTTATTATTATTATTATTATTATTATATTATTATTGTTGTTGTTGTAGTGGTGGTGGTGATGGTGGTGGTATCAGGGATTGAACTCAGGACCTTTTGCTTCCAGGTAAGCACTTATTCTACTGAGCTATCTCCCAGGGGCACTTCTTACTTTTGAAAAGAGCTACAAGCAATGGAAAAAGTGTAGTTGTATATAAGTTAATTGGTGGAGCCTAAAATGATATTTGACCAAAATGTAAAAATATAGCAATAAATATAAAAATGCACAAATCACAAACAGTGTGTTATACTAAGTGACACGGCTAATGAATGCTCTGACTTTTTCTTTAATATTCTGTAAAGGGAAATTAAATAGTCACAATTAGAGAAACTGAAATTAAACTTCTAGAAGCACAAATTGACAGTGACAAAGCTGCATTTGCTGCCATTGTTCATTACTGTTCGAGGTGGAAGCAGTCACCGGCATTCTTATTTGAGCACTGAGGACTTCATTCAGTTAATAATGCTAGTGATGAGGGAGTCATTCAAAGATGAGAAATGTTCTTTTTGTTCCTTCCTATCTGATATTCAAGGGCTCAAACTGAAAGTGACAATCTTTGAGAGTGGATGACAAACTCTGTTATTTTTATACCTGGAAAGTAGGAAGAGAAATGAGTACTTCTCACTCAAATTCAGCTCTGCGAATTAGGCATGAACATTCTGCCATCCTACATCAGTGTGTCACCTTTCATTTGCTTCATATACCTTATTTTGCATAATAGATGTTCATGGCTGCTTTTGTTGGAAATCTTATTTATAAATGTGAGGGGTTTTCTTTTAAACCAAGAAAATATGCAAGGCAAAGACAGTAGCATGTTCTTATGCTAATTAATATGTCAAACCTGTTATGGAGACTGGTAGCCATATTACATGGTTTTATGTTGGTTTTTTCTTATTTTTCTCTGTATGTGGGGTGATACAGATAGAATTTCACACTCAGCTAGCCTGAAGCTCTCCATAGAGCCTTGGCTAGTCTTGGACTTGTGATCCTCCTGCCTCAGCCTCCAAAGTTTGGAATTACAGGTGTGTGCCCTCAATTTATATTAGCAATGCAGAATACTATAGTGACTGACCATAATCGCACAGTAGCTATTGTAATCTGTTTCATCTGCACAAAACATAAGTAGAGTTGGCCAAGCCAGCTTCACTCCTTGTGAATTCTGTGATCCATCACAGTAGCTAGTACAGAAAGGACAGCAGGTACCTATTTTTAGTCCAAAGAGTAGAATATAAAAGCAAACAAAAATGTTATATTTTACTATTGTTTTTGCTTTTTGACATATGCTTCATATATTCCTTTAAGCTTTTTCAAGGTGGCAATTGTTTTCTCTCTATCCACTATAATACTTGGAAAATGAAAACCTACCTATCCAAGGCCACAATTAATGCCATACATGAATCTATACTTCACTTGTATGTGTGTAGAATGTGCACACATATTACAAGAAGACATGGCTCTGTAAGCGTGGGTGTAGATGCGTGAAAATAAGAGGGATGTTTCGTTGGAATGGAGACACCAGTGGGCTCTGGAAAGTCTCATGCTTCTTCTCAAGATCACGAGAAGCTTGTGCCATTTAGTATCTGCCACCACTCTGGCAATGGTGCTAGCATCTATTGAAACTAATCATATTGTAAGCACTGAAGAATTGCATTTTTTAAATTAGTAAATTTGACTGATACATTTTAGGTATAAATTTATGTATTTTTTGGTAGAACCAGGGATTGAACTCAGGCTCTTGTGCTTGCCAGGCAAGCACTTATTCTACTGAGCCATCTCTCTGGCCCCTAGGTATAGATAGATATTGATCACACTTATACATAAGAAATTTGTACTTTCACTTGACATGGCTGGATTCTTCTTTTCTCTTCAACGCATCTTTCTTTCCTTATAGAATTGTATTTTATATGTACTTAGAGAACCAAATTAGTTTTGAGGTTTTAAATATCAAACTTAATTTGAAATGATGCTTTTGTTTCCTCTTTCTTGCTAGCTTGGGGTCCAGTTACTTTTCCACAGTGTATCAGCTGCTTGCTACGCTGCCTCTTGTGGCATCTAGCACAGTCCAGATTCTCAGCAGCTTCTATAAAGTCTCTTCCAATAGATGCCCAGGTCTACACAGCTTCATATGATCGTTAATGAGCTTTCTAACATGTGGCCCATTCCCCCATCTTTTCCTCTCTCCGTAGGGCAGCACACAGGCAGGGCAGGGGCTATGTGAGTACCTGTTGGCTGATGAAGGGAACAATGAGTATAAGACCAAGCTACCGTACAACGATGCTCCACAATCCACATAGGCTGAGTCTCCTATCTAGATGTTCTCCAGAGCTTCTCACGCTCTCATAGGGCTTCTGGGGTCACCAGATCTTGGTTGTGTGATGCACAGCACTGAATTAGTCCCCTGATGGGCTCAGAGCTGGTTGTGGAAGTCTGCTTGGGAGTGGGGTTGCCTTGGGATGTTACTTGGGAGGGTCTAGCTTCCACTTGGCCCTCTGCACCCCTCTGTGCTTCCTGCTTGATGTGCCCTGAGCCCTTTCTCCTCTGCTGTGACTCTCTACCATGACGCCCTGCTTTGGATTCAGCCAACTATAGACTGAAATGACTACAAACTGTGAGCCAAAATGAACCTTTCCTCCTCTAAGTTGTGGGCTTGGGGTGCAGCATCTCAGGGATGTGGGAAGTGACTAAGAGAGCATGCAACACTGGTTTTTTATTTGATTGGGATTGCCCCAGAAAATTCACTTAGATTTAGTGTGGAACTCAGACATGTCTTTTTTTTTTTTTTTTTTTTTGTCTTTTTTTTTGAGACAGGGTCTCACTATGCAGTTCAGGCTGGCCTTAAGCTCACTTTGTAGCTCAGGCTGGTCTTGAACTCACAACAATCCTCCTGCCTCAGCCTCCCGGGTGCTGGGATTACAGGCATGCGCCACCATGCCCGGCTTAAAAGGAAGCTCATGTTAACAATACACTTTCTTTTTTTTTTTTTTTTCCGGAACCAGGGATTGAACTCAGGCCCTTATGCTTGCTAGGGAAGTGCTTATTCCACTGAGCCATCTCCCTGGCAGACATGTCTTTATAAATGGATGTGAACTTGTTTTCCTTCTGTGAATCTTAGAAAATTAGCAGCATTATCACTGGTACGAGCATTAAACTCCAGGGCCTCATGGATATTGAGCACCACTGAAAACATTCAAGTCCCGCCTGCGAGTTCATAGCATCACAGGCACACTAACCTTTCATCAGCCTGGGGTCTTCGGCTCTGACTAAGTGGCCACACCCCTATTTATTTATTTATTTATTTATTTTGGCAGAACTGGGGATTGAACTTAGGCCTTTGCACTTGCCAGGGAAACACTTTTTCTACTGAGCCATCTCCTCAGCCCCAACACTCCCCATTTAATTTCTTGTACTTTCTCTTTTTCTTTTGAGGTTTACTTTTAAAAATACCTTTGGCTGTGTTTGTAATTTGACTCATGCAAGTAAAAGATGTTCAGGATTCATTTAAATTGGACACACTTACTTTACTCTGCCTGGATTACATCAAAGTTTATAGGGGATATGTCCGGTAATATATGGATTATGCCTTATGTGCAGTACTATAGTGGATAGATGTGGCATGTTATGTTATAGCGGAAATGTCCCCCCAAAGTATCCTGCATTCCCGGGAGGGCCTACACTCACCAGAGGACAAGCCCAGTGCACCCTGTACAGGAGGCACCTTTATCAATTTGATCCATAATTGTCCACAGAGAGCTGATCAACTGCTGGAGTTGTAGCTGCCTGTGCTCTCAGGAGAGAGTGGCGGAGGAGGAAGGTCCTGCGGAGGGTCCACCTCCTGCTCTGGGTCTTGCTCTATGCTCTGGGGCTGCTGTGTGATGGGCTCTTGTTCACCATCCATGCATCGAACCCTGTAGACCCTCACGAAATGGGGGGACAAATAAATCTCTGCTCCTTTGCATTTCCAGTGTCAGTCATTTTGTTCCAGCATCAGAAAAGCCGACTAATGCATGTGAATTCTGGAGAAACCAGAGCATAGATGATTTCTAGCCACCTCAGAAAAAAGACTTTCCTCCTGTGGCTTGAACATGGGCATGCATGTGACATGGAAGAGGAGCACAGAACGTGAATAGGAACAAGAGGTGCCTCATCTTGTCAGAGCTAAATCTTGGAAACAACCCAAATGCCCATCAACTGAGGAATGGAGTAAAACAATGTACCATTTTATACAATGAAGTATTACTCAGCTAAGAAAAGGATAACTTGAGGCTGGTATAGGTAAATGGATGCAACTAGAAACCATACTCAGAAATGAAATAAATCAGTATTGCATATGTAAATATCATATTGTCTTCCTAGTATAGGAAAGAGAAAGACTAAGTAAAATCCAAAATGCACAACAAATATTTTGAAAGGGAAACTGCTAAAAAAAAAGGACAACTGAAATGAGAGAAAAGAGAAAAGAAGGGATGCAAAAGAAAAAAATATATATATACACACTCAAGATAGCTAGATAATTATTCTACTAAATTCTATGAGTCCTATTAGATCTTCAAAAGGAACAGTTAGTGCTCATACTATTTGATCATTTTGTATGCCTATATCTGGTAATCTGAGCAACTACTTTGAAAATAATAATATACAATAGCCATTGTTAATTCCCTATCATCGTGTTTTAAAATTCTTTATCATTTTTATTTTTTTCTCCTTAAAATATAAAAATGGGGAAGGGAAAAAAAAGAGGTGCCTCAGTGCTGAGTGAAGTAGGAGGATGTCACACCATTTACACAGAATAGAGCCTTCTTGCGTGTTCAGGTACCTTATAAGTACCTTGTAATACTTTCAACATAGCTGGAAGCTACTTGCAGTTTTTCATCTGTCTCTTCATTTGTGTAATGTATACTTTATTATCAAATATTCTCTATAATGAAAATTATTACATAAAGTATAAATTATTCTCAGAAAGCAAGTGAGGGACTTCTGAAAGTGGTGACTGCTCGCAGGTCCCAAAGGAGCAATGCAATATATTAAATCCATAATTTACTGGATGTGACCTGTGACTACTGGAGTTTGGAAGAACAGCTGTACCGTACAAAACTGCGGTGGCACCTTTAGTAAATAACTGATGTGCTAATACAGACTGGCTGAATGTCACGAATCACACATCCAAGCACAGAGGAGTTGGAAAGTGAGATTTCCTAAGGAGCAATTTTCTTTTTGAAGCTTCCTGACCTCAAACCCTTGGATACAGATGTGAATGCAGATGCCCACTGTATTCTCACAAATGACTTTAGGATTAAAGTTATTTATTTATATATTGTCAAAATTTCTGATTTTTTTCTACAGTACAAAGCTTTGTAAAAGTCCACAGACATTGAGGAGAAATAAGTAATTCACATTTAGCATAGTGTGTGCTGTATTCCTTTAAGTTCTATTGTATGGACTGTAATTTCTATCTTTCCTGCTGGTTCCATTTGATGCGCAGGTCTCTCTTGCACTGACAGATTGTACTAACATATTTGCATGTCCTATAGTTTTTTTCTGTAAGGTGATGGGTTTTCTGGCGCACGAATTGTTATACCTTTGTAGTGGATTATGGCTCTTAGTATTGTATAGAAGGGTGCCTTGCTATATGAAAAGTTTTAGATCTTTCTGTTTTTTCTGGAATTAGTGTGGCCATCAACTGCCATGCCTTTGCCTCATATACTTTCATCCTGTATTTTGGCTATATTGAACCACTTTATTTCAAATGTCTCTTGTATAGAGTGTACAGTAGAGGCTAGTTTCACATGGTGTAATGTTGCCGTGATTCATAAACTTGCTCTCAATTCTGTTGCAATATTTGATAACTATATATATTATATATATTTTGGTTTTTATTATGTTTTCTTTGGATATATAAAAACAGATGAGTGTATATATATATATATATATTTATATATATGTATATGGTGTGTAGAATACAATATTTTATATTATATGTTAGTCTTTTAAGTACATACATTTTTGAAGTATTATGGAATATTATGACACATTCACATATTGCATAATTATGAAATAAGGCCAATTAACATTTTAAAGAGTAAAATTACCATTGTTTCATTTTCTTCTTTGAGCAAAGCCTTGATCTTACTGAAAATACCTATTTACTCAATTTTTTATGATTCCTTACGTGCCTCCTGTAAAAGCATAAGTACATCATTTTGCTTACTTGCCTTAGATGGTAAGCCTCCCATGCCATTTTACCATAATCATGATACATACTATCTCAAATTATCAACAACTATATAAGTATCTTATTAATTTAATCTTTAGTTTCCCCTGTTATTTTTGATACATTTATGTTTTGTTATTTGCAAAACTACATTGGCATGAGTCTGCTATTGCTTTGTCTGCCTAAAAGTAAAAGAAACAATACAAAATCACTCCCCATCCCTTATGTGATTCTTTTTTGTTGCTTTTGTTTGTTTATTTGTTTGTTGCAGAACTGGGGACTGAACTCAAGCACTTATTCTACTGAGCCATCTCCCCAGCCTCTCCACTGCTTATGAATTGTGATCCAGTAGTGCTTTTCTCATATCAAAACAAAGCCCATCACAATATGGTAGTTAATGGCGTGGAAACCCTGCTAATGACTCAGTAAGCCAACTTAGTTAAGACGCGGGCTTCCACATCTGTCTCTTCACTGATGGCCTGGACTCAGTCATTTGAGTTTTCTGCTTAAGAAGGCACTGCTGCCTTCATCCTTCAGCACATGGTGAGATGTATTTTCCATGACAGACTATGCTCCCAGGGGAAACAGGTCTTTCTGTAGGAGGAGCACATGAATTACGACCTTCCTTGGATAGATTTTCATACTGACAACAGATCCTAGTCATAATTAGTCTGGGATGTGGATTGTTAACCAGGCTGCCTATGCTATTCTGTTTTTACCCTAACTTTTAAAAATTGACATATTGGGCCAGCCAAATAGTTCAGCAGATTAAAGCATCTGCAAGCAGGCACAGTGGCCAGGGGTTCGATCCCTGAGCCAGCCGTGCTGGCTTCGCCCCCCTGGGAGGGCGCTGAGAAGGCAATTGAGATGGTATGGTGGTGCATGCCTGTAATCCCAGCTCTTGGGAGGCTGCAAACAGGCAGATCATTATGAGTCCAATCTAGTAGTGAGACCCTGAACACCCTGTAGACCCTTTTCTGAAATACAAAAATAAAGAAGCAAATAAATAAATAATAAGTAAAGTTGACATATCATGCACTGTTATGATTTATCTCTAAAATATCTCCCAAAGTCAGCAAGTTGTGACAAAATTCGGGAGTGGCGCTCTGTGGAGGTATGGGGCTGTGGGTCCTTTTCCTTATCAGCTGGCTGAGCTCACAGCTGAGCATGCTCCAGAGAAGTGGAGCCAGGCGAAGAAGTAGGGTCGAGCAGGGGACAGCTCAGTCCCAGCGCCTCCTTCTCTGCATCCCCTCGTTGTTTCTGCTGCCAGGCCCGGCAGCTTCCCCCTGCCACCCCAATCCACCCACCATTTCTACCTTTGGGCCAGCCAAGCATAGATTAAAATCCCTCAAATTATGAACCACCAAAAATCTTTCCACCTTTAAATTGTATATCAGAGGGATATTTGAAACAGTGTACAGGAAGTAAAATAAGAAAGGAGACAAAGAAAAACATGACTAAAAATGTACTTTTAAAAAATCTGAAACTTCCAGATCTAGGTCAAAGCTGTCCGAAGCTATCCATAGTGGTATTCCTTTAATTAATTTAAGTTCCTTTCCTTTCAGACTATCACAACTCAAATCCCACAAGAACACTGTAAATCCATAAATCAGCTTAATTTTAAAAAGCAAAGAGTAGGAAACTGATTCTAAGATAAAGGAACGGGGTAAGAATTCAGAGCATAGTTCATTTACCCATTTTTAAACAGAAAACAAATCAACAAACAAGACATAAACAGGCTCATATCTGCAAAGGGAGCCAACATTCTTCTTTTTTATTAGAGTTTCCACCCTCTCAAGAGCAGCCTAAATGTTCCCAGTTTCACGAAATAATGTGTCATGTTTCTCAGAGCACCTCCCTCCACTCTTTTTTTTTTTTTTTTTTTTTTTTTTGCGGAACCAGAGATTGAACTCAGGTCCTTGCGCTTGCCAGGGAAGTGCTTATTTCACTGAGCCATCTCTCTGGCCTGTCCTTCTGCTCTTAAGCTCAAGCCTTTAAATTTCTGTCTGAAAAGTCCTTCCTGTGCCTTTACCTGGCCAGTCCCCAGGATTCTTTCTCTGCAGGGGGAGTCGGCACACTGCCACTTACTCTGGGCTAGCGGGTACAGGTTCCTGGGCTTGGTAGGAACCTCTCCAGGTCATGTCCTGAGACATTTTCTCTCCACTGAAAATTATTTAGTATTTTCATTCATACACTATAAGGTTCACCCCACTGAAATACCAATTGAGTGGTTTTTAGCATATTGACAAGTTAGATAACAAACTTTTTGTTGTCTCTCAAAGAATTCTAGTTCTTATTTTCTTAATTCCCAAGTTACTGTAAATCACTAATCTATACTTACGTAATAAATTACATAGAAAGACAATTTATTTAAATGATTAAAATTGAATTACTTTTTTTTTTTTAATTTAGTGCAAGGTACGGCTTGTAATGATTCTTCTGTTTTCAGCTTTCCAAGTATGGGATGATAGGGGCAAGCCATTATGCCCTCTCAGCCACGCTCTCAGTGGGGGGCAGGGGAAGGCACTCCAGGATCAAACCTCTGACCTCAGAGTCTGCCTAAGCAGGTGCTTTAACCTGCTGTGCTATCTGGCCAGCCCTGAAATAACTTTTTAAAAATGGCAATCTCCTTTATCACTGAATTGATGTTTTTTGTTTTTTTTTTTTTCCCCTGAACTATTGTTCAGGAAAAGATCATGATATTCTCTTTTAAAATTGTTTAAACAGCTATTATGCTACAAAGAAAATTCTTTCAGAAAGAAAAACCCGACACACATGTGTAAATATCGTATAGTCTCCCTAGTATAACAAACGAAAAGCAGAAATACAAAAGGAAACGTACAACAACTAAAATCAATTGAGTCAGATAAGGCAAAGTGAATGGCATATGCTGCAGGATACTAATCAGCTTTTCTTCTGGATGGTTAACAACCTAAGTTCACAAATCAGAGTTGGAGAAATAGAAAAGCCACAAGGCTAGCCAACATTTTGGTTCTAGCCTTTCAAGGTCAGCGAAGACTCAGGACATAGGAGAACCTGTACTGCAACATCATGAAACTCAGTTGAGCTCCAAATTTTCTGAACAAGGAGATTATGGAACCACAGAGGAAAGAGATTGAAGTTCGATAGTGTGCCTGGGGAGAGTCACATGGAGAGAAAACTTTTTCTCAGGCTTTCACGGAGCGCAAACTGGTCAAGCATTGGCCATGACTCATCCACATGGATGACACAGACAAAGGATCTTCAGAATAAGATACAGGACTACAAGATAAACCCTGAGGGGACTTCACTGACCACATAAGAAACATAAAGTACATGTGTTGGTATGTAAGTCTTGCTCTATCTAGGTCTTAACCATGCAGCAGAAAAGTATAAAAATGAAGTATACATTGTGGGGCCATAATATTAATCTGAGCTGTAAATGGCTATGGTCGACAACTTCTTCAAATAACTCACTATTGTTGTCGAATGCTGGACTGTGCTGGATTGTGTTGTCGAGTTCAAGCACCTAAGTTAGTTGAATGACAATGGAGTGCCCACCTTTGACAGGTATAGACAGAGGAAGGGGTATAGAAAGGAAAAATCATGATGTGAGTGTATGGACAGTACGGTTGGGATAGATCACGCTGTGCTTCTATATAATCCTATGAGAGGCAAGATTTGCACTAATGGTGGTTGGACAGGATATTATGTCGGCTTCTAGTACTATGGTCATCCACTAGAAAAATAATTATTGAATTTTTGACATAATTCAGGTACAAAAAATACGATAAGTAAGCAGCTACACTCTTAATTTACTGATAAGAGACATCTGCTATAATAATGTCTGTAAGTATAATATCATGTGTACGCACTTTGTACGATTTGGTATGCACCTTGTACGATACCAAAACAGTATGAAAACAGTTTGCAATGTATTAATTTATCGAATCTGTCTTGTTAAGGTGTCTTGACACTGTCTGATTGATATTTGTACTTCAATAAAATAAAAAAATAAATCAAAACTAAAAAGAAAGATAGAAAAACCCTTAGTTCTAACAAATTTTCTCACAAGTATTGCCTTCTCAGGAATATTTTTTTTCTTTTTGAATTCTGGATTCATTCAAAAATGCCATACTCCTTCAAATATATCTAGGGCAAAGAATAGAGATTATAATTATGTATATGTTTGTGTGGATCTTCAATTAACTCCTGTACCAATCTCTAGATTGCCTGATTTATTAAGTCAAAATTTCCATTTCTTTTACTACTTAGGAGACATTTTGATACTAATAACCAAAAAATTGACTGGGCAAATAGCTCAGCAGATTAAATCACTTGCAAGCAGGTACAGGGGCCTGAGGTTCAATCCCTGGGCCTACTCTGCCAGCCCCAACCTGGAGCATACTGAGGCAGCAATTAAGACTGGCGTGGTGGAGTGCACCTGTAATCCAAGCTCTTGGGAGACTGTAAACAGGTGGATCACTAGGACTCCAATCTAGTAATGAGACCCTGAGTACCATCTAGATCCTTCATTAAAACACACACACAAAAATAATCTAAGTGTGGTATTAGAAATTAAAATAAATGTTACCTAGCAAAATGACATTCCAGTGCTCTAAGATATTTGTGCCTCTGGACAACGTTATAAAAAAACAACAACAACAACAACCAGACTCTATCTTTTCATTTAAGCAGCTCTCTGGCATAAAGAGGCTGCCTTGGCAGCAGGTAGTCTTCAAGGGGAAGGGCTGGGGGATAGGAGTAGGGGGTCATGGCAGAGAAAACCTTCTTGCTGTCCACCATTTTTGAGTTGCAGTAGTTATTTCCTAGGAGACTCTTGGTGCACTTCCCACCTCCTTCCATGCCTCTTTCAACAGAACTTTGCACTGAATGGTTATGCTTATCAGTAGATAGAAAAAGATCATGGCTCTCTGACTATCTCTAGGCTAGAAATTGGGCCTCTTTTCCACAAGATTAAAAATTTTTTTAGGGGGAAATTGGGTGCTCAGTAAGAAGGGTGGAAGATACGTGATGGTCAAGGAGAAAGCCAGCACTTAAGGCATCCTTCTAAGTTAGCAGGTGCCTCCATTGGTGCGTATGTCATGTGTGGACACCAGGCTGTGACCTCTTCAGCCTTTGGGCGTGGACTTGTGCTGCAGACTGTGCAGGCATGTAGGCCTCTACTGGAGCTGCAGCCTTTGTTCTTTCTTCTGAACTTTCCAACTTAGGGACTGAACAGACCCTGTAGCCTCTGGCTTTCCAGAACGCAGACAGAAGCAGCATGTTCCGAGCCTGTCTTCACAGGGCTCTTGCCTAAGAATTAGGGATGAGCCTTGAAAGACTCACAGCTATAGGATAGGGATCTACAGTTTGTTTGTATTTGTGGGCAACTTCAGGTCAGCAGATGCATAGCACTTTAGGGTCTGGCCAAGGCCATGAGCTCTTTCTCCACTCATCCTGCTTAACTTCTTTCTCAGAAGGCTGCTACCTCAGCCAGCAATTCAGTTGCTGCTGATACAGCTCATAAGGGCGGGTCATGGCACCTTCTGATGGTGTTCATTCCCTTTACCTCATTATTTTTCTCCTTATCTATCCTCCATGTGTTTGGGCACAGTGTTATTTCTGGAGCCTAGTATAGTGTCTTAGATAGTAGACTGTCATTCCATATATATATATATATATATATATATATATATATATATATATATATATATATATATATAATATTAGGAATGATAGCATGCATTTGGCTAAATACATGGAATATGAAACTCAAAAATCTAAAAACCTTTTGTTTGGGGCAGCATATCAGACTATAACACTTTGAAATAAGAAAGGTTTCAATTGTAGCTTCACTATTTACTAACAGAGCGGCCATAGAAGAAAAGGAACTATAAGCTGTAGGAAAAGAAAAATGATCTGTGGATCAGGTATCCACTGTAGCTTCTGTAAAATAAATGAAGGACATGTCATGAGTAAGTCCAGAATTTTCTGGAGGCAGTATAGTGGGGAATTATTAAGACCTTGGGAAGATGTTACTAAGATCATCAATTCCAGGAAGACTGACAGTTAGAGAAACACAGCAGGAATAACTTCAATGTCTGTCACACACCTGTTTTGATAAAGGGAGCAATGCCTTAAACAATACTAATAGGACACCACTGCCCACTAGGTGGAGGTCATGGTTTTTACTTTTCTCTGTTAATTTTCTTAGAAGATCACAGACAGTGCTCTGTGTTCCATCCCAAGGACCTAAGAAGAATCTACAACTCTCAGTTCAGCTCTCTCAAGCTATGGAGTGAAACGCTTCTCATCTTTTGAAGGTCAATGTGGATGTGATATTCTACTCCACTCTACTCTGCACTCTTATCGTTCTAAATTTCAGGGAGGAAACAAACACAACACTCCTAGGAAAAGGAGGATAATGTGACCATCATCTCTTCACCTTTATAAGTCAGAGACAGTTGGTCTATAAATTTAATAACAAAGGAAATACCTTCTCGAGATTTAACTGAATTTTTGCCTAACTTAATCTTAGCATTTCCTTTAATTACGAACATAGGCAACAAAAAGACATGATATTAGAAGTACTTAGGGTTTTATCACTAAGAAATCACATAGATTTTGATATTACACGTGTAGTAGATACTTCAATATATTACAGAAATTCTAATTATATACATCAAAACTGCTTTTTTCAGCTATAGTTTTTATGTACTTTGATAGCTGTCTTCAAATACAGTCGGTTTTTTTTCTTAAGTCTATCTGCTTTAACTTTATCTTGCCCAGTCAGAAAACATAATTCTGTAGGTACCTGTAAATTTTATCCATGCACAAAAGGTTTAGAGGCTATGTTCTATTTAGATTACCCCAAAACCACCTTTCTTTTCTTTGCCTTTGTTGACTGTTATAGGCAGCTAAATTAGATAGAAATTACTATGCAGTCAGAGAGAGACTGTTCTCTTGAGAAGTTGACCCAAAAATAAAACCATCAGCATTGAAGCTGGAGGAGCTTCTAAAGAAGGCCAGTCCTCAAGATAAGATGAAAAGGCTGGGGTCAGCCCCCCCAAGAGAAGACAGCAACATGGCACCACTGGTTTCACAGAAGCCCAGAGTGACATCAGTGAACCAGATGGGTGACTACAGCCTGAGATCTCTTCCTTCACAAAGACATCTTTGTTTTGGCAGCACAACCTTACCACATGACCTGCTTCCCTACTCAATATTGGCTAAGCAGCTGACTTACTTGAGGTCTTATAAATTGCATATAATTTGACCCATATTGTACCTATATTGTCATTTTGCTATTTAAACAGTTCCTGAGAAAGGGTGTTGCCACAATCCACTTCTAGAACCCCTTCTATCTTCAAGAGCTATTTCTTTCCCCAATAAACCTTTCCTACTCTTTACCTCCTTGGTCCTCTAAAATTCATTCTTTGATTTCAGAAGACAGAAACTGAGCATATCTCACATCTATCAGGTTTGGAGTTCTGTTTTCCTCTGTATCACTGTGTCTCCAAACAATTTTGCTTAGACACTGTTAAGAAGTTCTAGAAAATATTAGTCACATTGGAGGACCATTTCTTGCTTGCAACTGTCTGTTTTTGCAATAGAGTAGAACAGTTCTTCTCTGAGTCAGAAAGATCCAGAACTCAATATGGGAACACAGAGAGAAGTATCTAGTCCTGGGCTGTCTTACATTGGAGGCTACCTACAAACACAGCCCACCAGGGTTTGGCTTCATGTACTTGCTATCTTTCCCTTAAGGTGCAGTTTAAGTCATTAAATTTGTTTTGAGATTAGGGGTCAAATTCCTCCCTGTGAAGGGGGCTCTTTCTGTCTTCTTTTCATCCTAGATCTCCCTTAAGAATTTTTAGAGTGAGAGGTTTGAAGACTGGAATATAAGCAGATACCTATTAGACTTTTGTTTGTTTCACAAACCGAAGGAAAACAGAAAATTACGTTCCTTCTTAAGAGGGTCTCCTTGAAAACATTATGTAACAGATGTGATTGTTTGATATTTCAGTGTGAGATTGCCACTATCTGATTACTACACCACTAAACCCATACAGCACTTCTCAAACTGTTTGGAGGTCTCACATGAGACATGCCAGAGACAAGGTAGACATCAGATTGTCCCGAGGAAATACAATAACCTTTAATTATTCTCTCTTTCACTTTATTGTGCAGATCAGTGCACCATTTTGCCTAATATGTGAAGCATCTTTCGAAGACCACCTGCAATGAGCATTGCATTTGAAACGTGCTGATTCAGTAATAAAACTGTATTCCCTTCTGTGTTTTTTGGAATGAGTTCTGTCACTAGGATTCTTATTTCTTCAGCAGAAGTGCATTTTTGTCTACCCTTAGACCTCACATCTTATTACCTCAATACCATGACTTTCACAATCACAATTAAGTACTTTATTTTCTTCATTTGCTGCAAAAGAGAAACAATCGCTGGGCTGATTTCATATTTCTGTAAGAATACTTGTGCTTCTATTTGAAAAATGGGTGACACATGAGGAAGGTACATTTGATGTCTGATTTAAAGATAGGCTGCATGCTAGTGAGGTGTCAGGGACGTTATAACAGGATGTGAGGCCATGTTACTGCCTCTGGGAGACGCAGTTTGAACACCGGTAACAAGAAAATATGCTGTGAATGATAAGCATTGATTAGATGAAATTGCTTTCTGTGTGAGATGCTCTCCATAGCCTGCTCCAGAACTGCAGCAGCAGGAATTTATTCATAAAAATGTTAATGATTCTCTAGATTAGTCTGCTCCAGGCCAACTGGAGCGATAATATATGTAAGAGAGCCTGGGAAATAGCAGGTGCTCAGTAACATTAGCTCTGCTTCCTATTTCCTTTTAAATAATAGTTTTTCCTCTATTATGTGAAAATTAAACATGTGTTGGTCTTATCCCAGTGCTGCCTTAAGTTTTCAGCATCGAGCATGTCACAGCTCACTATAAAAGGTGCTGCCGCATTCTCTCTCTTATAGCTGTGAATAAAATTACTCTGTGATGCTGATTAAAGGCAGACATATTTGATGATGATCAGAAATAATTTACTACTCGTCTTTGTTTTATGAATATTTTATCTACATGTTTTAATTATATCCCATATTTAAATGACAACAAATCCTAAATGGCTCAGTCTGTTAGACCAGATAATCTTGATAGGCATTCATAATACATTGGGATGTTAGATTTGTTTCATATATTGAGATAGTTTTGTAAACCTCAAGGACATTCAGAATAAGTACTTCAGCTCAATTCAAGTCTCGTCTTGTGAAAGGGACACTGGAGAATCAAAGTTCAGCAATATACTTCCTCAAATACTCAGAAAAGCAGGTTGTATAGAGGTGCAGATTCAAGGTTACCCTGAAGTTGGAAGGTAGAATTATGCAACTGACTTTCTCTGGCTTGTTGAAAAATTTACTTTTTAGTTGATAGGATAAAATGTGTACTCCTTTTAAATGTATTGATATATGTGTATAATCGGAGTGGGACAGAATGGTGTTAGGTACGTTTTGGTTATCTAATTTAACATATTTGTGTTCACAATTTGAACTGACTTAGAATCCCTAGTGATGAAGTTACTTATATTTTGCATAAGTTGAGATTTATATTAGCATAACTAAAATGTAAGTATTTGAAAGTGTCACAGCTTATTGAAAGAACAGCCTGGTTAAAGATATCAATGAAGGTTCCCACAATCTGCCCAAAGTTATATTTAAATGTGTATTTCAGATGAACAAACTGTATCAGTTTTTACAATAATTTATCTTTTCATAATCCTCATAGTTAGCATGAAGTAAGATTTCAGAAGTAAATAGAAAACCTTCAGTGTTACCACTTATTCTTAATGCCATGCTCTTATTTGTAAAACCTTTAACAAACTTCTATGGCTTGATGGCCTCCTCCAAGATTTCTGTGCTATATTTTGCTGCTGTATAACAAAAGAATACCTGAAAGACTTCTTTTGTATACCTCTTATTCTCCTGTGTTTAATTGTTTGTTCTATTATATTTTCATAAACATACTCTACAAATGGACTTCTCCTGTACCCTATGGGTCATGATTCTATCTGGGTCTACAGGGTTAATATCAAGAAATAGAAATAGAAGTTAAGTCCCACAAGTGACACCTGACCACCAGTAAGCACTATTCATGTCCATGATGTACTAGAACTTTGTGCGATACCCTAATCTCAAACTGTTGGAAGTGTTGTTCATTTATTTGTCATTCCAGAATTTATCTTATTTTATTCTTAGTAATTCTCAACTGTCATGAAAACTTTTTCATATTTCAATTGTTTTGAATCCTTTAATTTTTAATTAGTTACTATTTAATATTCTGAAATTGATTAATCTTAATTTTTGTTTTAAGATTTGTATTGTATCTTTGACTACAATCTACTTAAAAGACATGCTGTGATATTTTCTAGCATTAGAAACTTTAAGAAGTATATTTCCATTTTCCATTGACTTTATATTACTTCTTCCTTTTCTTTTACACACACGCACACACACAAAAGTATGTGTATAGCCTGACATAAGATTGATACTGTTTCACAGAAATCTTTATTGACCTTTTTATTTTTGGCAGACCTGGGGATTAGACTCAGGCCCTTGCACTTACCATGGAAGCACTTATTCCACTGAGCCATCTACTCCACCCCTAATAGCCTTTTAATTGGGTTCATCTAATATATTTTACATATTCCTGCATTAACTACCACTTTGAGAGCTTTTTATTCTTTATCCAGGACCGTACAGCAACTTCTCTTGCCTTCTGAATTATGCTTTTTGTTATTTCCTATATATTATATCTGGAGGTATTAAAATATTTTGAGTTTGTATAACTGGAAAATATTTCACTTTTAGGTTTCAAAGATATGTTTGCTAAGTACAAAATTCAAAGAGGACAGATTTTTTTTCTTTCAGTAATTTAATTAATTTAATTTCTTACACACTTGGTCTTTTTTTCTTTCTAATGTGGAATAAGATGCTATTTAATTTTGTTATTCCATAGGTAATATTTTTTATGTATCTGCTTTAATGATTTCTTTTCTTTATGGCAACTTGGGCAATTTCATGTTTGTGTATCTTGGTATGATTTTATTCAAATTTCTTGTGCAAAAGGCTCATTTTTCTAGGAAATGTGTTATAAGTTCAACTAAATTCAGAAACTTTAAATCTTTAAATATTTGCTGTCTGCCCTTTCTACTTTGTGAATTCTAATTATATGGATATAAGTTTTATGACTGATCTGTAAATTCTTTCTTCTTCATTTTTATTTTGGACACTTTTTATTGTCATATTCATTTAAGTTTAAAAATAACTTATTTATAATGTGCAATCTATTATTAACCTCATGCTATGTATTAATTTCAAAAATATTCTCTAAAATTCAAGAGCTGGGGAGTTGGCTCAGTGGAATAACTGCTTCCCTGGCAAATGCAAGAGCCTGAGTTCAATCCCTGGTTCTGCAAAATACATAAATAAGCAAGTAAATAAATAAATAAATAATATAAAATTACTCCATCTACATCTTATATTTTTCATATTTCAATATTTTTCTACAATTTTTAATATGATTTGTAATTATTGATTTTCAATAAAGCTAATGAAAAATAAAAACAACAATTTCTATTCCAGGAAGCTAATCCCGCACGGAACTGTGTTGAGAGGTGAGAGCTCATCAGGTCAGGAGGGCTCATGAAGAATGAAGCCCTATCCTGGAGCTAGCTCAGTTACCGCAGGAGTGGGTTTCTGATCAGAGAATGAGTCTAGATGTCCTCTGCCCTCGCTTTTCCTTCCCTATCCCGCCTTCTCCTTCCTTTCCCTCTGCTCTCCTGTCTTCTCTCTCATACTGTCTTGCCCTTTTGCCTTCTATCATGGGATCACGCGATGAGAAGGCCCATTACTAATGTTGGTCCCTCAGTCTCACATTTCCCAGCCTCTTGGACTATAAGAAATAATTGTACTCTTTATAAATTACTCAAGTATTCTCTTTCAAGAGCACAAGGGTACTATGCCAGCAGCTGAAATATTCTAGGACTTCTTAGGCTCTCGAGGCATGAAAACCTCAGTACCTCATCCTGCAAATGAAACAAGCCCCTTAGCGGGCTCTGGTGAAGGCGGTGGATCCACAGTGAGGCTGGCTGGCTGTTAGGCAGCTTGACCTAGAACAAGTGGCTGAGCGAACTTCTGTCTGTGTTTTGTTTGCCTCATTTGTGACATGGGGATATCAACAATTCCTTCTTCAAGGACTGTGCTTGGACACCCACTTGCTTTGCTACATGGTCGAGTGCATCTCCAAACCAGGCTCATGTAGTAACAGTGGGTCTCATCTGTCAGTAGCTCATCAAACTGTAAACTTTTGAAGAGCAAGGGCCACTCTAAATCATGTTTTCATCCCTAGTAGTTATTGAAGGCCTAGAAATATAACTGGCAGTTTGGAAAAATGCCTGACAAAAAAAGAATGGATAAATGTTATGATCCCTTTGAAGGAGAAGGAGGAAGAGAAGAAGGAGAAGGAAAAGGAGAAGAAGGAGAAGGAAAAGGAGAAGAAGGAGAAGGAGAAGGAGAGGAGAAGGAGAGGAGGAGAAGGAGAGGAGGAAGAGAGGAGGAGAAGGAGAAGGAAGGAGAAGGAGAGGAGAAGGAGAAGGAGAAGAAGAAGGAGAAGGAGGAGAGATGTTAAAGTGTGTGTGATGGTGTAAGCCTGCAATACAGGGGAATCCTTGTAAATTTGAGGATAACCTGGGCTATACAGTGAGATCCTGTCTCAAGAAAAACAAAAACAAAACAAAATCCACAAACAAATGAAAAGACTAGTAGTTGTAAGGATGAAAGAGCGAGCCAGCCAGAGAATGAGCTGGCTCGTTCTTTGGAAAAACTGTTCCTGGCCAAGGACACAACAAATGTAAATGCGCTGGAGCACAAGTGTGCATCGTTCTGAAGAAACAGCAAGGTGGCTGTTGCTGCTCAAAGAGTGTAGCAGGAGAAGAGGGCAGTAACTAGGAGTGTAATCAAATCTTTGGGGCTTACTCTGATTACAAGACCATGGGTGGGATTTTAGTAAATACGTTATAATATGGTAGGTGCTTTATAAGTTGTGTTCAGAAGATACTGCGTGGGTAATAAGTTTAGGAGAGAAGTTAGGGCAGGACCCATGTGGCAAGGATGTCTGGGTGCTATGACTAGGGGTAGGCTGGGGCAATTAGTAGAATGCATCAGTGCAACAGGATGGGGTGAAATAAATCTAGTGATTAGTACTAGGGAGCAAATGCAGAATGTGTCTATGTTGTGTGCTGCTGTCTTTGACTAATGTTGAGTCAGATTCTAGATCAGAATGCTAAGTGGCTGAAAAGAAACTCAAGTCTGATTTAATTACTGTCGCCTTTTTGTAAAATGTCACTCCCTGTTTTACTTGTTGCTTTTTAAAAAATTACATGCTTTAAATATATATAAAAAAAAAAAAACATGTGTAGCCAGGTGTGGTGGCAATGCCTGTAATTCTGGCACTCAAGGTCTGGTAATATAAAGTCTTCCCTGAACTACAGGGCAAAACTGGACTGAAGAACAAACAAAAAACAAATGAGAACAAAAAAAGAAAGTGACCTTGCTCCATTACACCTGTTAGCAATTGTCACTTAAAATGTAAAAAATAGGGCTGGGAAGATGGCTCAAGTGGAATAAGTGCTTCCCTGGCAAGCACAAGGGCTTGAGTTCAATTCCCAGTTCTGCAAAAACAAACAAACAAACAATAAAATGTAAAAAATAAAAATAATTTCTTAAATATGCATTTTTTAAATCTCACAATACATTGCAGGTAGAGATTTGCTATTTTGCTGCTATTTAATTTATGTGAGATTCTTGTGAGATAAATTGCAATTGTATTTCTCATTGCTGAAGAGGATTTATGACAGGATATAGTCTCGGATCATTTTGGCTCTCATTCTCACAAGTATAATCTTCCACTGTCCAACTTAAGCTCTCAACACATATCCCTCATCCTCAACAGAGATGAGAACCTACCTTCTGAAAGAGTCAAATTTTGAAATTCTTATGCCTTAGTTCAAGCTCACGACTGTTTATTAAAAGCTCATTTATGTGGCCAACCAGATAGTTGAGCAGATTAAAACACTTGCTTAGGCAGACCCTGGGACTGGGGTTTCATGCCCTGCGTGCCGTGGACGCTCTGAGAAGGCAAATGAGACTGGGCATAGTGGCACGCGAGTGCGATTCCAGCTCTGGGGGCGCTGAAAAACAAGAGTATCACTACGAGTCTGATCTGGGCAGCAAGACCCTGTAGACCGTGCACTAAATACGCACACACACAAAAAATTCGTTTATGTAGCTTAGTGAATCACAGGCTAAACAGAAATGTGTTCTCATTACTTTACAGAGTCCGTGCTCTCCTAATACATAAGAAAGCCAATCATGAGAATAGGCGAAAATGATGTAAGTTCAGTACTCCAAGAAGAAGAGCTGCGGTCTTAGCATAACTTTCTTTTGTATCAGGAAATCAGTAGAAACTAATTCAGGATTTTATGACAAGGCTATGAAGAGCAATTAGGAATTACAAGAGAAATAAGCTCCTGCGGCACCATTTAGCCATGTTGTATTATTTTCTTAGTCATAATTATATGTGTATTTTATTTAGATAAACAATACAATCTATGTAGCTCTGTGATCGAGGGCTTGCCTTCTGTATGTGAGGCTGTGTTCTATCTATAACACCACAAATACACATGTGATTTGCCTTACAAACAAGGAATTTATCTTTATGAACAATTTCCTTCTGACTCTGTTATGCATGATTTACACAGTAATTTTGGGGGATAGCTCAATGGCATAAGTGATTGCATGGCAAGCTTAAGGTCCAGAGTTCAATTACCTGAACCAAAACAAAACAAAAAACAAAAAGAAAAACAAAAAAACTCTAATTTTGACTTTTTAAAGTATTACATACAAAAACCAGTCTATCCTGCATATTGTTCCTGAGAGGGTAAACTATTAGATATCTGTGGTGGTGATTAGGAAAACTAAAATGTAGTAAATGTAGTAATAGCCACAGAAAGGAGCATTTTGTTTAAGTATGTTTAATTAATTATTTAATATTTTCCAAAAGGCTTTGATGGCTCTGAATTCTAAGACAATGATAATCGCTCTCTTCAATTTCGTGAGACTGCCATGTCATTAATCACATTTTGCAAGAATTAAAACTAAAATAGTTATGTCTTTTCTTAAATCATTGTTATCTTCTGATAAAGGAAGTCATCAATCTAAGTCAAGAATTAATCAATTATTCTGGTAGCTGGTGAATAAATTTAATAGATATCTGCTTTTGCTTTATTTGTTTTAATAATACTTTATAGCAAACAATTCCAATTATCCTCAGGTTAGAGATGAGAGACACTAAGCTCAGAAAAGCCAGGGACACAGTGGACTATGTGCTTGCTTAGGCAAACACAGGACTGGAGTTCGATCCCGGGCACCGCATGCACTTCCGACCCCATCCCCAGGCATGCTGAGCTGGCCACCGAGACCCGGAGTGGTGGAGCACGCCTGTAATCTCAGCACTGGGGAGGCTAAAAAGCAGAGGGTCACCATGAGTGTGAGCTGCATAGTGAGGCCCCGTACCAAATACATTTTTTAAAAAAAGCAAGAAAAGAAGCTCAGAAAGATTAAATGACTTGTAAAAGTCAGAAGTTGTGCAAAGAAAAAACAATTCTTACAAGTATATACCTTCTATAACTAGGAATAATTACCGTGTGTATCAGTCATTTTTTCTATGTTTCTTATTTAAATTCATGGTTAAAAAACATATACTTCATAGCATGACCCAATTAAAAAACACAAACACCAAATGAATACATATAAACAGGTATGAATATTTACATTTACTGAGTTTGATTTATCTTTGAATATATAATTGTAAAAAAGTTACACAAAATAGTATTTTCCAGTACTGTGTTCATTGAATTACATTATTTTTCTCTACATTTTTAAATGTAATTTAATTTAATTTTATTTTATTGTGGTCTTTTTAATTTTTTTTTTACTATTTTGTTTTTTGGTCCTGGGAATCAAACTCTGGGCCTCGCACTTGGTAGGCGGGTGCTGCACTGCTGCACTACATCCCTGGCCCTCTACTTTTTATGTTGCTTGTAACTGGATTAAATTGAATTGCGTTTTATTTCTTCTATAAAGCTGCTGGTGATAACTCGATACATTGACTCTGTGACTCACTCATGAGCACATCTGATGCCTAATTCTTAGGAGATGTATATTCTTCTGTATCACTTTTAGATAAAAATTTATCACCAATTCTGTTTACTTTATCCTAATGGAACATGTTTACAGTAGGTAAAGTTGCATTCATCTTGGGAAGTAGGTTCATGGATTCAGTTTAGCTTTTTTATCATTATCATTATTATTATTATTATTATTATTATTATTATTATTATTATTATTAACCACCTTCCCTCTCCATCCACCTTCTTCCCTCTGTCTCTAAATCCCCTTTATCCAATATTATTATTAATATTACTACTATTTTGTTTTTCGGTGGAACTGGAGATTGAACTCAGGCTCTTGCACTTGCCAGTGAAATGCTTATTCCACTGAGCCATCTCCCCAGCCCCTATTATTATTATTATTATTACAGTTCATGTTTATGATAAAATATTTGCATTAATTTTGAGTACTTAGAATGCATCAGTCTATTTTTATTATTTTTAGCTTAAATTTTATTTATTTATTTATTTTTGCATCCTGGATCAAGCTCACAACCCTATGGAAGCCAGGCAGGCATTTAGGCCACTGAGGTATCTCCCTGGCCTCGTATGCACACACAATACATCCGCTGTACGCACCAATTTTTGATAATTATGTTGGAACGTCAGTTTGCTTGTTCCTCATGTACATGACCAATATGTTATGTGCATCTGATGATTTCTAGAGCTCTAAATCACACAGATGAATGTGAGAGACAGCACTTTGGTCTGAAAATATCCTCCAACAGTGAAAGGCACGTTGCTTTGGAGACATTTGGGAGCATGAACACTTTTTGAAAGCCAGTTTCAAACTGAATTTAGTTTCTAAATCCTTGATGAAATATTCTCATCACCTGCACCGCACCTGTAGCTGATATATTAAGTGGTACTATTTCATAATAAAATATTTATTGTTTTCTCTTAAAAGAACCTTTCTAAAACGGTTCTTTTAGAAAACATTAATGTTTGTTTGGAATGCATCATAACGAATGATACTTGATTTAAGGAACCTGGTACTTCTGATACTGATCACTTTTTTTTTTTCCACTTATCCCACTGTCTTCCCTCCTCCCCCATTCTGTTTCCCCATCTGTAAATAGTTACAAGTATTTCTTTATTTTCTATCTAATGATAAACCACAAAGAACATATGCTTCTTACCATGACAGCTTGGTAGGGCTCGATTCCATCCTGGTCTTCCATCATCTCCCATGATACAGGTCAATGTAGAATACCCTTGAAGGACGTACCCTGCATCACAGTAATAGGTGACTGTGGACCCTAATTTGTAGTCCATTCCAAGCCTGGTGCCATTCATTATATTGCCTGGATCAAAGCAGGACTCCCGAAGTTTTGCTGTAAAACAATGCAATATGATATTAACAGCTTTAAAATGCTATCACAATGAAACTTGTGGGACATATTAATTTCTTCTTTTAATCTAGAAGAGAAAGCACAACACCCTGTTTCTAATTAAGAACTCTACCAAATCACTCTTAAATTCACATGAGATTAGCTACCATATTGACTAGTAGCAGGTTTCTTTACCAAAATAAGTTTCTAAGTATATAGTTATAAACTGTTGAAATTTATTATAATTGTAAGCTATAATTCTTTTTTCTGTATTTTAGGGAAAGGTCTACAGGGTGCTCAGGGACTCACTACTAGATCAGACTCGGAGTCATCCTCCTATTTACAGCCTCCCAAGAGCTGGGATTACAGGCCTGCACCACCACGCCCAGTCTCCACTGCCATCTCATGGTGCTTTGGAGGTGGGGCTCAGGGATTGAACTCCCAGCTCCTGCACCTGCTTGCAGGCAATTTAATCTGCTGAGCTGTTTGGCTGGTCTTATAATTTATTCTCAAGGGCTGTAAATAAATTAATTTGGAAAGCAAGCAGGAACTTCTACACTATTTACTTATGTGTAATATTTATTCCAGCTGTCTTTCTCACAGTAATATATATATATATATATATATATATATATATATATATATTCCCTGTTACTGAATTTAAAAGTTATTCATCTGTTAATTTTTTTCACAGTTCGTTTCACCATTAAGAAAACTAGAAAAGACCTGATTTCTCAGCCCTGCACCTATTTCTCTGAACCTGTTTTGGTTGGCAGTGTCTCCTGTTGCACATAACAAAACCTGAATAAAATCTAAACCATGGCATTTAGGGGACAGCTTATAGCAATACCAGATACTTTAGAAGCTAGCAGTTAACAGGTGCCCATTTACAGCAAAGAGCTCTTTGCTGAATGGAGAGTAGGCAAGAGACAAGAAGAGCGCTTCCGAGTATGTGGAGATGTAGATTATGTTATCCAATTCATGAAACAGGCACTAACGTATTTTGAAAATATATTTAAGTAATACCTTGAGATTATTTCCATTTTATAGTGCTTATTCAAGATTACTTAAGATATAATAAATATAAAGAATTTAAAATACACTAATTATTTTAATAGTAAGTATAATGAACAAATTCAAGATAAAAAATGATTTTCCACATCAAAATTTGTCCTACAGTAAAGAGGAGTCAGGAGAGAAGGTGAGTGCCTTCTGTGGGCCTATGAAAACTTACGTCAACAATTTGGTGTTTGGTATGACAAAGCACATTATAAAATGCCTGGTGGATTACAACACTGAGGATATATTTCTTCCATTCACAAAATTTGCAAGGAGTTTAAGGTGACTCTATAGTTATATGAGAAATGATATATCTGTGATTTAATAATAGCTGTAATTTATCTCAAATTAAGGAAATGGTGAAACCAAACTTTAAATAACCATAGTAGAATAGCAAAAGAATACAGAATAGAAGAGAAATAAAAGGGATCCACTTTCTTTCCTCTCTGTCTTCCAACAATGACTTTAGGGTCCACTTAAATACAATAGTAAGAATGAGGAGGTAGCTCGGTGGTCTAAGTGCCTGCCTGGCAAGCTCAAGGACCCCAGTTTACTCCCACCCAGTACTGCACACAATGTGGGTGCACTGTGCCAGCCCTGAAACCAGGCATGGTGGTGTTATCACAGCACTGGGGAGGAAGATCATTGTGAGTCTGAACTGCATAGCCAGACCCTATATCAGTAATAATAATAATAATAATAATAATAATAATAATAATAATGATAATGATAGGAATGGTAAATTTAAAAAGAACAGTAAACAGGCAATCTTCTGTCTCTCATGCTGTTTATACTTTACAAAGAAAAATATACTAAGTAAATTCTGGTAATAGTGATGCCTGCTGCATAGAGATAAACACTCAGGAAACTTCCAGAAGAGCGGCAGCTAAGGTGAGCACTGATGTAGATTATGAAGTGAACAACCAGTTGGGTGAAAGAGGAAGAAGGGCATGAAGAGAAGGCAGTGTGCAGTTGCAGACATTCAATTTCCAGGTTAGAAATAAAAAATAAATGCTTTAATATTCTGTCAAGCACACACACACACACACACACACACACACACACACACACACACATGCATGCATGCACACACTGTAACATCTACATCCCGGTATTAGGCTCACACTTCACTCTAAAACTTGCTTTTCAAACCAGAGTTCATCCTTTGTACCTGTGAATTCTACTTCCAGAGATTCGGTTGACTTTGGGCCAAAAATAGCCAAAAACTACAATCCCACGAAGTTTTACAAAAGAAGCTGAGATTAAGGCACACTGAGACCTGCACAGGATTACGAATCGATTCTCATGCCCCGCCTAGCCGCCGGCTCTCTCAACGATTCTTATTCTCTGTCCAGCACTGTTGAAGCATTGTGTACTTGGCATCTTGTGGGTGTTGTGTACAGTGAGGCTGAAAATGCTGGCATCTGTGGTGAACATTTACAGACCTTTTGCTCCCTCTTGGTCATTGTTTCCTAAATAATACAGTATGCCCACTATTTATGTGTGTCATTTATACTACACCAGTTACGATAAATAATCTGGACATGCTTCCCATGAAGGAGATGCACCTCCAGGGCATGCTCAGAACCACACACTTCTGTACAAGGCACTTGAACATTTGAAGGAGCTTGGTCTTCACAAGAAGTCTAAGAACCAACCCTCTATTCTAGGAAAACTTTGTCTCTTTCTGGATAAAATCTTCTGAAATAAAATCTTCTGAAAACAGCATTTTCAAAAAGAACCAGCAGGGTGGTTACTAAATTTTGTTAGGAATCTAGTGATATAGAGATTGACTTGTTTATTTTTAAGAATAAAACCTCACTTTGAGCCTTTCCTTAAACAAGCAAGAAAACACAGAGTAGTTTTTATGTAGAGCAGTAACCTAGCTTTCTTGAAATTGAACTAAATCCCTGGAGAAAAGGATTGAAATTATTGTTTAAAAGGATTAATCTTTTGGCAAAGATGTCTTCCTAAAACTCATCTTTACATATTTTGCTTTTCCTTCTTTAAAATTGTCCATAAAGTTTCAATAACATGTCATTGAAAGGAATGAAAAACCGTTATTTTTTGAGGGAAGAGAAACACAGTAACAAATTTAAAAATATTGTCGCTGCCACAATTTTCTTCGGTTTGCTGCAATTTCAAAGGGTTCAATTGTTATTAGTTTTACATTCAGCTTTAAATCCTGGGTGAATAGATGTATTTGAAGAGTTTCCTCTTATTTTCATGTAAAATCTGTGATAAAAATGGGGTTAATCTTTAAATAATAAAAAAATAGCTGTTATAGTCCAGGAAGATAGCTCAGTGGTCCATAGCCAGGGAGGCAGGCACAAGCTCTTGAGTTTGATGTCTCATAAAAAAAAAAAAACAACAACCAGGGCCAACCAAAAGGCTCAGTGGATTAAAACACCTGCAAGCAGGCACAGGGGTCGATCTCTGATCTCTGGGCCTGCATGCCAGCCCTGCTCCCTGGGGCAGGCTGAGACAGTAAATGAGACTGGATGTAATGGTGTACACCTGTAATCCCAGCTCTTGGGAGGCTGTAAATAGGCTCATCGCTCTAAGTCTGATCTAGTAGTGACACCCAGAACACCCTGTAGACTCTTCCCTACAAATAAGAAAAAAACAACACCCCAAACAACAACAAAAAGCCATTATAATAAGTCACATTAATGACCCTCAAAATATTCTCTCTCATTTCAAATGCATTTAACCCGTCCTGTTGCCTCCCTCTGAAGAAGTTCTGAAAGTTCTGTTCTGTGACTGTGTGTGGTTGGCCTGTTGTGGCTTAACTCCATTTCCACCTTTTGTGTTCAGTTTTGGGGAAAATCAGAACACCCACGGTGCCAGATTTGGTGAATAAGGGGAACAAGAACACTACACCAACTGTTTACACGACCATCATTCCAGGAGATGGGGCGTGGTAGCAGCATTCACTGTGGTTTCGATCCTTCCTCATAGAGAGGACCTCAGAGCTGGCACCAAAAGCATCCAGGATGATGGAATGGGCACGTTTACAGCAAGGGGGTGTATTATGGGGAGGACTAGTAGCCATATGCCTTTTGCTATAAAAATTTTTTAAAAACTTAAATATTCACCAGTTTTTCTAAAATCACTTCATGTATACCATAGTAATTACACTTTTAAATTTTGAAAACACATAAATAATCCTTAGGTTGAAGTCTACAAAACAGAGGCAAAGGTGATTTTTCAGTTTTGGATAAAACTGTGGGACATCTAAGTTATGAGAATTATTTTCTGTGGCTCATGACTTATGTTTGCCTTAGTGAAGATCTGCATACCTAAAAGATCTTAGTAAGAAAGAGTCCCCTTCCCTGGCAAGCACAATGGTCTGACTCCAATCCCCAGTTCCACAAAAAAAAAAGAAAGAAAGAGTCCCTTACCTCATTCTATCCCCCAAATAAAGTGTATGGAAAAGATATATTTCATATTAGATTATTTTTACTTTTAAAATTTCCCTTAAATTATTTTTCTTGAATATATGTATCTGACCACAGAAGTATATGCCTATATACACTTATAATTTTTAGTGCCAACAAACATCAACATGCTCACAAGGAGGTAGTATATGACATATATTATAAAAGATAAAGGAACACATTTTTAATCTCTTAGGAATCTGTGGATTAGCAATTCACTTGAGTGGTAAATATTTTATTTCAAAAGTTTTGTTTGTCCTTTGCACTTACAGTTACAAACATCACTGCCGGTAAAGAGGAAACAACTTTTGAAATAAGGATACACAGTGGTTCGAATGTATTCAAAGCTCGAGTGTTGGAAACTTAGTCCTCAGGAAGTGAGGCCCTACTAAAAGGAGACTGGGATATAGAAGCTGCAGCTTTATGAACGCATTCGCATGTGTATCATAGGAGTGGTTAGTGATCTGGACAGCAGGCACTGATCTGTGAAGGTTTTAGGCTGTCTTGCTCTCCGCCTACCACCCTTTCTCACCCTCTTGCCTTCTGCCATAGAGAAGGGCAGCAAAGAAATCCTTATTGGATGATGGAATTGCGACGTTGGACCTTCTGGTCTCCACAACTACAAGAAATGAATATTCTTTTTTCTTTGTAAATGACTCAACCTTGTAGATGCTGTTATAGTAGCAGAAAGCAGATAGAAAAGCTAATAAGGGAATCAGTCTTTAGAGACCCTGAAATGGTTCACTCTACAGATAAGGAGTTTTGAGGACAAACTCAGAGATTTAATTGTTTTGCATTTGAGAAGATTTCCTGGAAATAAATCTTTGGGGAGTATCAAACAGCCTGGTACGGAATTAGGTTGTGGGTGTTGCCATAGTGGTGTGGTGCTACATTGTAATTATGGAACAAGAGGGAAGGAGGCAGGACTAGTCAAGGGAATGCATTTACTCTCAGTGAAAATGCTGGGCTTGGAGATAGCTCAGCAGTCTAAGCGCCTGCTTGGAAAGCTCAAGGACCTGGGTTTGATCCCTAGTATCGCATGCCATAGAGGCCCCAGGCAGGCCCTACCAGCCACTGAAAATCTGGCATGGCGGTGCACACAGGTAATCCCAGCTCTGCAGAAGCTGAGCCAGAAGAATCACAATGAATCCAAGCTGTGTAGCAAGACCGTGTACCAAATAAATAAATGAATAAATAAATAAACAAATCTAAAAAAAAGAAAATGCCAAGGTATGTGGTCTTGCCCAATCATTTTCAAACTTTAACACTTAATTGCACCACTTATGACGTGGGTACAATAGTATGTATTTCATAATTGTGTTAGCTAAATAATTTTATTGCATTTAAACATCTGCCTGCTTGAGTGAAAATAAAAATACTACTGACTATACCTGGGATGGAGTATACACCAAGTAATTATCATTTTCAAAAGTCACTTGCACATTTTTCTATGAGGTTTGGTGGATCAGAGCTGCGAGGCTGATCAGATGGAGAAATGGCTGCACAGTCATTCATGTAGGTGAAAACCTGTGTGTATTTCTATCTCAAGAGGCTAAGTGTGCTGATTTAGGAATCATTACAAGGAATTTATATAAAAGAAAGATTTTTTGAAGTTATATTTAGATACAATGAGAAAGTTCACCAGCATCAACAGCACCATCCGTGCTGACCATGTTCCTTGTATTTTCCTTGAGAGATCTGTGGAAATTTTTTCTTAGACATTAATCACAAGAGACCCTAGCTTTAGCTGTATAGACTCGACTTCCTCTGATCCCTTTTTTTCCTCCATTTTTCTGCCCTAGTACCCTCCTTCCCTCTATCTCTTGTTTGCTCCCATTTTCCTTCCTTTCTTTTGACATCCTTTTCTACAGTCTATGTTCATGAATCTAGAGGCATAATAAAAGTAGAAATTTCTTTACTAAATAAATTATAGGTCAGAAATATACTCTCAAGTTTCTCACATTTCAATAATGTCATTCTGCGATTGGACTTGATTTTAAAAATGAAAGAAATTCTTTGTACTGCTCAAAATCAATTAAGTAACAAACACTTGTGGCATAATTATTGTACATACACAATGTTCTAGGAATTTAATATGTTGTGGTGAACAGCGAAGGTCCTTTCTCTGTAGATTCCTTTACTTAATGTATGTGCAGGAGGCTAGTGGATATAGGATGGGGGACTTTCTGTATCCGATCAATAACATTGCAAGGAAAGAAAATACAATTAGGTAAGAGTGTTGACTCTGGAGGCTGGTCTGACTGAAATTTTACCTTGGCCAAAATTTTTGGGCAAATTTCTTAATCTGAATGTGTTGTTCAGCTATCCTGTAGGTGAGACACAATAGCTGATGTCCAAACTTTAAAGAAGTATTTTAATTTGGCTTATGGTGTTGAGGAATTCAGTCCATGGTCCATGGGTACAAGGCAGGAACATCAAGGTGGAAGAGCATGGGGAAGGATAGCTGCTCATTTTGTGCCAGCTGAGAAGCAGTGCAGGGCACAGTGCCTGAGAGGAGCCACCGAGACACACCAGGAGCTGGCAGAGGGCTCTACTAACCCTGTAGGCATTTTCCAACCCAAGGAATCTGACACATCAGGGTTAATGACCATAATCCAGGTCTTGAGATTTTATGGCAAATTGAGATTGAGAATAGTGGATTAATTAACTGGAAAGAGAACATTTGGTAACACAGAATTCAGGATGTGGTACGGATATTGGTGGATGATTTTAGTCAGTTATAGTGATTATTGAGTGCAAAAGATAAAGCAGAAAAGTTTTCAAAACTTAACTTTTGGCCTAGAAGGAACTGTGTGTTATGTATAGTTGCTAAAATGAGTAGAGCCACTGTAAAGAAATCAGTTATTTTGTACAGGGACTAGAAGAAAGATAACCTGATGGTATCTAAGATATGAGTAAAATTTAAACAATTGCAGACTCCAGTGTGCAAAAATTGTCAAACTTCCATCTCAGGAAATTCTTTGGATCCCCACTCTAAAAAGAGTTTTTAGGCAATTGGTTCTCCAGAATTGATTTCATCCTGGTTAGCCATTCAGGCACTCCAGCCATGCTCCTAGGGGCCCTGCATAGTGCTTCCACTCACAGTATTCCTTGATATTCTCCTTGTGATGTTAATTATGCTTCCATGCACAATGCAGAAGTAATGAAGTCAAAGAGACTTCTGCTCAGATTTCAAAAGAAGGCCTGAAAGACTAAGCAAAGAGCTCCTGGTCAGGAAGCTGCAGGAACGAAACCAAAGGTACAGGAGAGGCCCTAGGAGGCTGGAGATGCTAGAAATGTGGAGTGTTAGCTATGGAAAACTGAAGGCTGTGAATGAAGTCTGCCCAAGAGAGAGGCCATGAGGGCTGCAGTGGTATAGCCTAGTGTTTGTGGTACCCAAACTCTTTGGAACTTACATTTTACCTCCTAGTGCTCTGGACTGAAAGATTGCCCTCTTAAGTTTTGATCTTGCTTGGGTCCAATTCTTTTCTGTCCTCCTAGTCTTGCATTTTTCAATGTGAATCTTTACCCTGTGCCATTGTGCTTTGGGATTATATAACTTTATATTTTCTATTTTTATAGAGATTCACAACTATGAGTTTGCTTTGAGTCACATAAGACAGCAATACATTAGAAAAATCTTCCACAGTGAAGGCTTTATGGAATGGGTTACTTTCTGGTTATACTTGTATGATGTTAGGCAGGACTACGAAGTTGTACGTTTTTTAAATTATGTATGATTTATGGAGATGTGTTTCCATGTGAAGCTGAACAAGGATGAATTATGATCAGTAATCCTGATTTGCCTGCTTCATTGGATTAAGAAGAGCCTAGCCTGTTCGCAAAAAGCACGCCTTTGGGTGTGCTTGTCATAGAGGCATGTCCTTGGTTGTCCTCCTTAACCCTTTCTGTTTCATCACCTTTTCCCTCCCCATCCCTGCTTCCTGGCCTCCAGGAACTCAGCTGCTTTGCCACTCTGCTTCCTTCCTCCACCGTATCTCTATGTGAGAGCTGGACAATAAAATAAAGACTGAGACTGTGAGTTAACGAATCCCATCCTCTTCTAAGTTTTAGTTGGTAAGTATTGGTAACAGCAACCAAAAAGTCTGACTACTACATTAGTGTTGACAGTTCTTCACTCATGGATGTACATGATTGCTGATATCTAAATTATGTCGAAATATGCCCAAATATAAGAAGACCTAACAATTTTAGCTCTCTATTAAAATTTCTCACTACTAGGTGCAGTCATCATATTTAAAATTTAAACATTGAGAGTGTAATTTTAAACATCCAAGGTATAAGGTTGATGGCTTTTGCTGCTTCTATTGGAAATAATACAGAACAGTTAATAATCTAAAACAAAGAGACATTAACACAGATTTAAAAGAAACAGAAATGTCTCTGCATAAACAACTCAAAAATGTTTCAGGGAAAGTATCTTGAAAGTGCTAATTCAATTTGCAAGATACTCAGGTATTTCAAATTAACTATGCCCTTATTTTTCACAATAAGTAGGAAATCCAACATCAAATGTTTCACTTAAGAACAATGCAAAATAAAGACATTTTAGATTAAAATGAGGATCTTTTATAAAGCAAATTATAAATTGCTATTAAAAGGCACTGAGGAAAACATGAGTGACCTGAGAGCCATGTCATAATAAGAAATGGGAAGATAAAAGGTTGCAAATCAATTTACCCATAAGACAATAAAGTCCAGGTGAAATTCAGCAATGAGAACAAGCTTTGTTCTAAAATATAAATGAAATTTTAAAAGTTTGCTTCCTTCACTCATGATAGCTCAGTGTTGGAGCTGGCCAATCATGGACTGGCACGGGGCACTGATGCAGTCTGACACCCAAGACAGTTTGGAAAAAATACTGTCGTACACTCTATTTCCTTATATTCTTGGTTTATCTGAAAGCGATGGTATGAATGTGCATCCAAGTCTTGCCCTGAAGACAGAAAGATAGGCCAGTGGAGAAAGTTAAAAAATTCAGAAACAAGCCGGGCGTGGTGGCGCAGGCCTGTAATCCCAGCACTCGGGAGGTTGAGGCAGGAGGATTGTTGTGAGTTCGAGACCAGCCTGAGCTACAAAGTGAGCTTAAGGCCAGCCTGAACTGCATAGTGAGACCCTGTCTCAAAAAGACAAAAAAAAAAAAAAAATTCAAAAACAGACAGAAAAGCTTGATATTTGACTGATTATTTGTTGATAATTGATATTGGGATAATTGATTAGGCTCATGGAAAATTAGTAAAATTAGGTTCCTAGCTTGAGCCAAAATAAACTGTAAGTAGATCAAAAAAAGATGAAACTTGAAAAGCAATGTTTTCAAACTTTGGAAACCAACTGAGGAAAATGCCTTCATGAAATGTCTAAGCTCACGCCAGAATCTTCTGGGAAGAGAAGCTGACACTTGTAGACACTCTCAATAAAGAGCCTCCCTGCACACCTCCTTGACCCTCATTGTCTATAGCAACCAGTCTACATAATCCTACTCACAGGCCCATTTTCTTACTGTGCCCTGTGAGATGGGAAGTCAAAGAAGGCTAAAAGCTTCCATGGCAGTAAACTTACGTCATGCCATGGCCAGCAGACACCTGGCCCTGGTGTGCACTGTGGAGTCATGAGGGAAATCTATGGGGATTCTGTGTGTCTGAGTCTTGCTAACTCATGAATTTTGTTTCCTTAAAAGAATTCCTTAACTAATGTTATATGTTCTTGTGAAATTCATCTTGGCCTCTTACAACAGCCCTAAAGAGAACAACTCTTGTTTCCATGGCAAATGCAAAAGGAATTCAGTTGGATACAAAGCAATTATGCATGGAATTAAGGTGCTTCAAACTGGGTTGTAGATAAATTGAAGTTTTCTTAATCATATATATATATATATATATATATATATATATATATATATATATTTGTTGTTGTTGTTGTTGTTGTTGTTGTACCAGGCATCAAACTCAGGACCTTGTACTTGCCAGGCAATCACTTATTCCACTGAGATTGCTCCCTGGCCCCCTAGAATTTTTATTATTAAAAATAAAAGTAAACCTGAAAAATGTGTTTTCAGAACTCAGTTGATCAATTTTTAGGATATATGGACTCAGTTGTTGAAAAATAAATTTCAAATTACAAAACTAAGATGTAAATCGATTCCTATCAGCATCAATTGTAAAGTTTTAGTCTTATTTGCAGAATTGGAAGGATTTCATGTTTTAGAGGCCAAGAGCAGGACACTGTCACCAGAGCTTGGAGCGAATAGCGGAAAAGAGAAGTGGACTACAGGATGTGACCAAGCTGCGGGGAGGACTCAGAGAGGAGGGTGTGTTACTGCAGAGGTAAGGATGACACACTATAAGTGAGAAGTCTAAAGGATGGGATATTGAATATTTCAACATAAGGAAATGCTAAATATTTGGGTATATAAATATGTTTCTTATTAATTATTACACAGTAGTCCATATATAGGTACAAGCTGTAAGTTTTCATATGTTACTTTAAAAAATGTATATTAATTTAAAAAGTCTCTGAATTGGTGACATTACAATTAAGAAAAAGTCATAGGCATTCTAATGCAATTTATTTACATGCAGGAATATTCTTTTTTTTTTTTTTTTTTTTTTTGAAATCTGGAATTGGAACTCAGGCCCTTGAGCTTGCCAGGGAAGTACGTATTCCACTGAGCCATCTCCCTGGCCCCCATTCTGAAATCATAATTTTCACAGTGCCTTGTTCACCCTAGTTTGAATTGTGACACATTTTAATATTTGGAAACATCTTCTGAAATGTTTATGCTATGCATTTTCTTTTTTATTGAAAATGTTGCCTGAATAAAGTATTTATGTAGGTTCCCCCCCCAAAAAAAATAATGAAATTTGTTTTGTTTTGTTTGGTGGCCTTAGCCAACTAAAGCAGTGTTCTAATTGCTAATTTGTTTGCCTGATACATTTCCTTCGGTAGCAATTAGGGAAATGCTAATTTCCTCTTTGGTGATAGTAAAAGTCTGTTATGAGAGCTGTTTTATGAGGTGAATTGTACAAAGTCAGTATTAAAAATGCACATTATAAGGAAAATGCATGTAATCTATGCTGACAATGGTCACAGAGAAATCATTCTCCATTGAACATACCCAGATCTTACATCATAATGGTACAATTGGATGTTTGTATTTACCTTTGTACTCTAAGTGAAATCCAGTGTAGCTCACAGACCCATCACTCCGGAAAGCCAGATGCATCGTATTTGAGCTGCTCTCAATTCTCTCTGGTAACTTGCTGTCTTGAAAGCTTCCAATCAGTAGGCTGTTGCTGTCTGGCCCATCGTAGATATAGAGGAAGTCATAGTTTGGTTCTATGCTAAAGCTAAGTTAAAGAATAGGAGACAGAGAAACAGTAAAGTGATCATTGTTATTATTACCAGAGCACTAATGATAATAGTCACAGAACTATATTGAGTGCTTCAAAAGAGCAATAGAGCCTGTCAAAAGTAATCTAATAGAAAGTTTGTTTGAATATGAGTATCAGACTGCTGGTGGAAAAAGAAAATAAATTGCCGATATTTTAAACATTTTCTACATTAATACAATATATGGGAGGGACAGAACAAACAGGAAAGTGGAGTCCAGCAAATTTTGAATCAGGAGTTGAAGTTTTATTTCTGCCCTGGTGGTTATATCTATTTAAAAATTTAATCCATGTATTTTTTACCATGAAAATGCAACTGTTTTCCTTTTTCAGTGTTACTATCTTATGTGAACATTATAATATTATGAAAATTTTTGTTTCCTTAAATTCAACTCTATATATCAGATTCTAACAATACTTGAAATAAAACACAGAATTTACTTTTAAAACACTCAGTGAAGCACTGTGTACTGCCCTAGGTGTTATTTTATGCACAGTATGAGTATGTTCTTTGGAATTGTAATGTACCAGAAACCACTTTAATAATGTACACATTAGAGGATGCTGCGAAATGGCCTTTTAGCATGTAAATAATTCAAACCAAAATTTTGAATACTGCAAAGTTTTCATAACAAACTTGCTGGAACTTTCAAAAGTGTAACAAATGTCTCACAATAGTCATGACATCCAAATATTTAAAAGGTCTGAGTCAGGCAAAACATTGATCTCTATGTGGTCAACTTCATAGTGTAGCAGAGAAGTACAGTGGACAGAGTAGAACACATTTTGGGTTCTTAAGCAGAGTCAAGCAGTTCATTCTGTAAAATGATACCAGTAAAGCTTGGCATGGTTGAATATCAACACCAGAAAAATTTCTTTGTCATTTTTGGTTCTAAATAAGAGGTTTATTAGGAGAAAGATGCTTTCCCCATCTACAGAACCCACAGAGAGCAAGTTTCTCATCCTTCATGTGTAGCTCTAGGAGAAAGAGGGACCCCAGTACTCCATACCTGTGCATAAAGGCCAGACAAAGACTGGGTGATACAGAGGTCAGTGAGCTTTTCATATATATGGGCACCAAGCATGAGAAAATTAGGGCAGCATCACACTGTTATATTTTGTTTTAATTTTTTAAGGAACTTCCACACTAATTTATCTGACTAATTTATCCTAACAATTGTCAGTGCATCTGCGGCCTGAGTTTTGCTAGTTGCTGATATCACATAGCAGTTATCAAAAATAGAGGTCTAATTTCACTATTTATTATTCTTGTTATGGAAAAAAGAACTACATTGTGAACTTACATTTTTTGAAATTCAGACTTCATGTTAATTGTATCTTCCTTCCTAATTCACTTTGGGGAAGATCCATGCAAATAAATGCTTAATAAATCATAAAACTAGTCTTGCATGTAGAAATCCTAAAGCCTATTTAAAAATAGGATATAGGAAATTTATTTGTAATTTACAATTTATCTTAAAATATAATTGAAGAGCTGGCCAAATAGCTCAGCAAATTAAAGCACCTGCAAGCAGGTGCAGGGCTGGGGTTCAATTCCTAGGCCTGCCATGCTGGCCCCACTCCTGGGGTGTGCTGAGACAGCAATTGCAACTGGGC
>PVKA01008798.1:0-13503 GCA_004027165.1 Ctenomys sociabilis
ACCCCCCAACTCAATGGACCTAAACTCCATGAGGACAGGGCCCTTGTCTGAGTCTCAGCATTTTGTACTCAGTAGAGGCTAGATGGTTAAAAAATAAATTCAAGCCGGGCATGGTGGCCCATGCCTGCAATCCCAGCACTCGGGAGGCTGAGGCAGGAGCATTGTTGTGAGTTCGAGACCAGCCTGAGCTTAAGGCCAGCCTGAACTGCACAGTGAGACCCTGTTTCAAAAATAAAAAAATAAAATAAAATAAAAATAAAAAATAAATTCAGCTCCTCCCAGTTTCTGTGGCATACAAACAACACATCTCCATACACTGTCTCTTTCCAACACAATCTCCAAATCCCCTTCTCCTGGGACGTCCAACTTTTTACACCTTTCTCTCTTGTTCAAGCTTTTCTCTGGCTCGCTGTCTTCTCATACTCAAACTTCAGGACTCTGTTTCTAACGCACCTAACACGGGTCTACATCCTCTGCTCCAGCCACAGAAACACTAGCAAACAGTCCGGCCACCACTCAGGCGTAGAGTGGGCGCTGCAGATACCGACAGCGCATGTGCAGAATTGGTCGTATACGCAATATCTCTGTCAAGTGAGGAGTTGTCTTCGAGTTTCCGTCCCGGTGTAAGCAGCAGTGGGTTTTCCGGAAGTCAGGAAAAGAGCCGGAAAAGAGAACCAGCGCGCAAGGCTTTCTGGGACCTGTAGTCGTGGTTCCTTGTAGCCCTTCGGAGGCCTTACTCTAGGCAAGCCCGTACATTTTCAGGTCCACACGCGCAGGATTTACAGTCCAGCGCACCATTCAGCTCAGAATTCAATCTTAGGCTGCAAACAGAGAGGGGTCCGGGATCCGCTTCGTGTTCCCACAACGCCCTGCGGGGCTCGCAGCGCCCGCTGGGAGTTGTAGTCCTCGCTCTGCGTACTGCGTTCGCCGAGGGGGAGGGCGGAGCTGCCGGCGGCCCGGGCGGGCTGGCAGCTAGAGTGGGTGCGAGAGCCGCCTCCTCCTCTGCCGCCTCCGCTGTCGCCTCCTCCGCCCGGGCCGTTCATTGCTGCGTGGGGAGAGCGAGGCGGGGCCGCCGGGGCCGCCATGGAGCCCGACTCGGTGATTGAGGACAAGACCATCGAGCTTATGGTGAGTGCGGCCCTCTGGACCGTCAGTTCTTCCGTCCGCCCGGCCCCGGCCGGGCCTGCCCACCTCAGCGTCCCGCGCGAGGCCAGCCAGGGCCCTTCCTGGCCGCCTCGGCCCAGGCTCGCGCCCCCCCCCCCCCTTCCTTGGCCTTGGGCCCGGCGCGGTTCCTGCTGATCCCTCGAGATCTCAGGCCTGCTTCAGCCCGGCCCCCTCCATGACCATCGGATTGCTCCCTCCCTTCCCGTCTCCGGGCCCGTTCTTCGGACGACCCTTGCACAGTTGTGCTGCAGTCTTAGGTCACCCTTACTGTAGCATCTCATCTTCCTTATGTAGGGGGCAGCCCCCCATCCCTTCCCCTCTTCGTCCTTCCGCCCCGGTATTTCTCCGGCCCAGGCCCGCACAGCGCTTCCAAGCCCCATTCTAGCCAAAGAGATAGTGGTGGGAGGGCGTGCGGAGGACATCGGCTAGGGCTACCTGGGCTTATGCTTCCCAGGAGGGGTCTCAGCACCTTCTCCCCAACCTTTGACTGTGTGGATGCCGAGTTAGGCTCTTCAGGGCTCCGGTTTGGGAAAACTCTCGGTTTTGAAGCTGTGACGGATAAGGGGCCTCTTTCCCGGGCCCTGTGGTGTCAGGCTTCTCGGACAAAGGGGTTTCCTACCCGGCGGTGTGGGTTGTTTGCCTAGCAAGGCTCCAGGTATTCAGGATTCCATCCCCCAGGAAGGGGAAACCATAACTTTACGTTTTCCAGAGCTGCTTCAAGAAATGGGGGAGGAGAAAGAGAAAGTCGTCCTCATCACTGCCACCAGTTCTTTAAAAAAAAAAAAAAAAAAAAGGAAAGAAAGAAAGAAAAGAAAAATGAAGGGATCCCCCACCCCCATCCGTTTTCTAGTGGTAGCCAGACTAGTACCCCTGTTCCACGGATGCCTCCAATATCTTTCCTCCTTACGACTTGTAGCCAGGAGGAATTTTTTAGAAACAGGACTGAGTCTATGAGAGAGTGGTTAGAAGTGAAGGGTTTGCTAACGAGTGGATGATTTGGTAGAAGAAATAAAATATGATGGGTATTACCTGACAATTTGAACGTTGGGGAAATAACACTAGGCTCTGGAGAGTTGAGAGGAAGTTTTTGCTTCAGCAAATGGACATTCACAAGTTTGTTCCTGTGGAAACCCTGACAAGTTTCTTTGCATCTCCACTAACACAACTTCACTCCAGAGTTGAGAGGAAAGGTAAAATAATTTACTTAACCTAGCGGAATGTTTTCCTAGCCAAATTTTCTCCAGTGTGAAAATGTTTATTGAGTCAGTGATTCCACTGGGTAGGGTTGGTGACATCAGAGCCACTTCCCCCATTTAACACTATAAATAATAAATGGTGACACTGAAAGTCTGTTGGATAGCTGCTTGGTTTCTGTGGATGATGGTATCTGGGGAGCTGAGATGTGTATTTTAAAAATGGAGGTATGGTAGCATAAATACTGAGGTAGTTTAATACTTGCTGTTCTTTGTATAACTCATAGAATTGGACTTCTCTAGTGTTCTTCAAAACTGGAAGATGGGGGTGGTGTGGTGTACTTTCTGATTTTTGTTTGTGTATGAGTGTGCTTGTTTTATTGAATCCTTTTTTTCTTTTCAGCATTATCAAACTATGGTCAAGAATTTGATATTCTGCAATATTTGTAGTGGTTATTTTGGTAACATCTTAATTGGAATGATGTAGATTACATATTCTTAGTGATGTATAGTACATTACTTAAAATGAGATATTTCTGAAAAGTTATAAACTGGTATATGAAATAGGCTGTTCTGTGCTTCCGTTTCTATTCAGTTAAAAACAATTAACTAAAATATCTTTGCTTCAGAGGAATTAGAAGAAGTCAGTGCCTATGAATGTATTTGGCCTAAATTTACTGACTTTCTGTGCTCATAACTTAAAAATTTTTAATTTTAGGCCTGGGTTGCAGCTCAGTGGTAGAGCACATGCTTAGCATGCATGAGGCCCTGAATTCAATCTCCAGCACCACCACCACCAAAAAATAAGTTTTCATTTTATATGATAGTACGTATCACTGGTTTAAAAAGAGATTTAATTATTTAAGGCCTTTTGAAAATTTGTAGGGGCCGGGGAGATGGCTCAGTGGAGTAAAGGCTTCCCTGGCAAGTGCAAGGGCCTGAGTTCAATCCCCGGTTCCGCCAAAAAAAAAAAAGAAAATTTGTAGTTATGATCAATTTTCATTTACTGGTTTTAATATTCCCTGAAAGGGATAGTAGTTCAGACTTTTAGACAACTCTTTTCATAAACATATATGCTATGTATTATTTTATTTTTATCTTTTTTTTTTAATGTATTTTATTCTAGTAGGATAGAATAGGTGCTTAACTACTGACAAAGTAAATCCAGGATCAAATGTAGGAGTAATGACACCTTAAAATCCAATTGTGGCCTGGTGTGGTGGCGCAGGCCTGTAATCCCAGCACTCGGGAGGCCGAGGCAGGAAAATTGTTGTGAGTTCGAGACCAGCCTGAGCTACAAAGTGAGCTTAAAGCCAGCCTGAACTGCATAGTGAGACCCTGTCTCAAGACCAAAAAAAACCCCAAATAAATAAAATAAAAAATAAAAAATCCAATTGTGTATGGTTTTCTATATTCACTAATATCTGTCACCCTTTCCAAAAGTAAGAATATTTTTAATACTGGTTTCAGAATAACATGATTGAAGCAGAAGAAGGCATTAAGTTGATGGTTATCTTGAAACCCTACAGCATGAAATATTTTAGATTTTTATAAGCCAGCTTCAATACTTAAATATTTGTGATTGTGTTGCCTGTACTAGTTAATACAGTACATTCTGGTATTCCAGAATGTACTGTATTAAAAGAGGAAATAGACTTTTTTGATCATTTCCATTTCATAGTATTTATCTCTTTTCTTTCTTTGATATTTTCTTTTGAGAAGATTCTTTTGTTTTCTCAGTGCTAGCCTTAGGGTTTTTCAAATGCTGGGCAAGTACTTTAGTGTCCTGCTGTAACTTCTCTAATATCTTGCACTTCTGACTGTTAGGAAATAAAGCTATTTACATTTAAGATGGGGGAGTAAAATAGCTAGCAGTAGAGTGTATGATTTACAGGGCTGAGGCCCTGAATTTAATTCTCAGTACCCCAAATAAACACAGTAACAAAAACCCAACAAAATGAACAAACAAAAAACCTGGAGAATAATTAAATTTCCAAATTACTTACCCCTTTGACTGTTACTCTTACTTGAGGCCTGGGTCCATAAAAGTACATCTCCCTCTGGCCTGCATGAGATTGAGATTGTGAGCTCTTTTCTTTTTCAATACTAAGGTTTAGAGTCAGGGCCTTGAGCTTGTTAGGCAAGTGCTCTTCCACTGAGGCATATTCTCAGTTCGTTGTCTGTCTCTGTCTCTGTCTCTGTCTCTGTCTCTGTCTCTGCCTCTCACTCAGTTGCTCTGTGTCTCTCTGTCTCTGTTTCTTTTAAATTTTGAGACAGAGTCTCACTGTGTGGTTCAGGCTGGCCTTGAATTCACTATGTAGCCAAGACTAGCTTCAAACTCATGACAAACCTCTTGTCTGAACCTCCAAATGCTGGGATGTATAGGTGTGTGCCACCATGCCTGGTTTTCTGAGACAGGATCTTGCTAATTTGTCTAGGGTTACCTTTGATTTTATAATCCTGTGATACTCCTTACTCAGTCTGAGAGTATCTGGGATTACATATATGTTTCACCATGACAGGCCAAAACTTTGAACTTGTGACAACTGAACTTAATTATGATGAGAGAATAATTTGGCCATCATATGACTTTCATGGCCACATATTGGCCCAGTATGATACCTACCTTGTGAGCCTGTTTTCAAACTTTTTACTTCAGTAACACCAATTTTTTTATAAATGAGGTAGAAGAGTAGTAATTTATTTTGGACATATAGAGAAAATATCAGGCTATATCTAGTTCAGTGGGCTTCACTGGAAAAAAATGCAAGCTCTGCATTATATATTATTGATTATCTTTTGAGTAATTGGAAGGGAGAGATGTTATTCCATTTTGAAAGGTATCAGGGCCATATATATATATATATATATATATATATATATATATATATATATATATATTGGCGGAACCGGGGATTGAACTCAGACCCTTGCACTTGCAGGGAAGTGTTTATTCCACTGAGCCATGTCCCCGGCTCCAGGGCTTGATTTTAAAAGTTTAGGACTAGTAATCCTACCTCAACTAGAAGTGTGAGCAAATCTCTTCTACCTTTACACAATGGACAATTTATATTGCTATTAACTGTTGAATAGTTTTCCTCTGCTAAATGACATTGATTGAGTCATTTCCTTTCTGTCTTATCTCATGTGGCTGTATTGTTGAATGAAGTAATATAGGTTAAAATGCATTGTATTTTTAGAGCTGTTGAGGTATAGGCAGGCATTAAGACCAAAGAGATAAAAATAAACATTATTTGATAATTTTTTCTTTGTGTGTGTGTGTGTGTGTGTGTGTGTGTGTGTATTCTATCTTGTTGACTTTTTTATGTATTTAGTACAGGGTCTACAAGGGTCTCACTACACAATCAGACTCATAGTGATCCTTCTGTTTTCAGCCTCCTAAGTGCTGGGATTACAAGCACACACCACCATGCCTATTGTTGTTGACTTTCTAAGTAGTGAAATGGGAATGTTTGGTGACTCCATAAAGAAGTTGGAGTTTTGCTACTATCACCCATACCACCAGTGGCATGCTAACTTACTAACTTAAAGAAATGTAGGCTTCAGTAGTGCCTATATAAATAAACCACATTTGTACTTCTAGACCTCATTGAGCTGTGTAAAGAGGCTATGGCCTAAATATGTCAGTGTTTACCTTTGAATTTTTTTTTTTTTTTTTTTTTTTTTGGTGGAACCAGGGATTGAACTCAGGCACTTGGGCTTCCCAGGCAAGCGCTTATTCTACTGAGCTATCTCCCCAGCTCCCTCCCTGCCTTTGATTTTGGAGTAGGTAAGATTTCCTTTCAGTGTTGACAAGCATAAACATTCCTGCATATGTGTCTTGGCACTCTGGGTTCCTGACTGCTATCTGTATACTACAAACTGAGAGAGATAGCCAGAAAAGTTTTGAGGGCATTGAGAGACTCACACTACAGCACATACATTCTGCTGACTACTGCTGTTTGGGCCTATAAATTCTAGAAACAGAATGTTCCTTTGTGAGCTCTTTAGGTTCCTGGGTTCCACCTTGTGCTATTTCTAGTTTGAGAAGGAAAGCATTTCTGAAAATTCCAGTGATTACACTTCCAGTCTGCCATCTGGCTTTTCCTCCCACTTTTCTAGAGTTACTTCTTTGAGACACGCTGCTCACACTTTGCTTCATCAGCAGTGGTATGAACTGGTGAGACCATTTATTGAAGGTAACTGATATTTACTGAAAGGACTTAATGCTTGCTCTCTGGCCAAATGACATCTCAGTAATCTTCTTTTCTGCTTATGCCAATAATCTATCAACTCAGGAAAACAATAGATGGCACCCCTCTTTTGCTATCAGTTTACACTGGTGGTGGATATCATCTTGTTTGTATCTATAGCACTGTCTGCATGATAGTCATTGTTAAGTGAATTAATTATGGGACATGGAGATACTTAACATATTCTGCCCTTTTATTGTAGTTGTCTGATTGTGTCCTTTATGAAATGATGAACTCAAGAAAAGAGGTGGGACCGTACTTAGCTTCCTCTGACACACAGCTCTCGAATACACATTGCATTTTTTTACATTTTATTTATTTATTTTTTCAAATCAAATTAGTAGAGCAAATTCAATAACTAATACATTGCATATTGTTTTCTTAGTACTTATTTGTTGTACAAGGTGCAGACATGATATTCTATTTACAAACACTATTAGAACAGATCCTCTATTCATTGAATTAAGAGAATGTTGCTGTATACCTTTTTTTTTTTTTTTCCAGAACCGGGGATTGAACTCAGGCCCTTGTGTGTATACCTTTTTTTTTTTAAAGCTGATTTATAGTACAGTTTCAATAATACTTTTTAGTCACATTGCATTCTTGTAGGTGTTTGGTAAATTTAAATTGAGTTTTGTAGATGATTATTTTCATATATTTTTGCCTTCTGCCTTTATTTTACCTATTTTTTTTCGGGAAATTTCATTGAATAATTCTCAATATAATGTTGATAAATTTAATGAAACCTATATCTTGCTGACTATTATAGACACTTGTAGTTGTGTCTGAACTCCCTTTCCACACAGGCTGTGTATCTAACTAGTTGATTCTTTTAACTCCTTCATAAGGCATAGCATATGAGTGCTTAATATTCACTGATTAAATTTAATGCTAGAGTCCACCCCTCCATGCTGTGAAACCTTTTGAGATCCCTTTTGGTGACCTTAAGGCAAAAATGGAGATGAATATAGAATGAGAAGGGTGGTGTGCTTCACACAGAGACCTCCATAGACATTTTAACCATTATTATTAGACTTATAAATGCAAATTGACTTCATACATCCCACACTGTTTTATTTTATTTTTTTAAACAAAGTATTGGGGAAACCAAGATTTTCTTATATCTGTTGTGAATTTGCCAGAGTTGTTAAGCTCTAAGCACAGACATTTGTTTTAGCTCGTAGAGAGGGCAAGGCCTCCTGTTGAGAGGAACCACCTGAGTTTGTATTCCAACTCTGGCACTATGGGTCCTTAAAGGAGACTTTTTTTGTGGTGTATTTTACTATCCATAAAAATAAGAAAACTATTGCGGAGTTGTTGGGAGGATTTTTTTTCAGCAAGTGCTGGCCTTCTTAACTTTACCAAGTACTAAGGGACTATGTTTTATAAAGCAAAATCAAGACATGGTGTGGAAAGGTTTACTTTTTTTCCTTTTAGTTTTACATAGATTTATTTATAAAGCTTTGCAGAGACCTAATATTCAGTTGCTTTTAGCTCCATGCATTTAATGAACAATCTTAAAGGGGAAATTATTCAATCATACAGCATCAGTACTGGCTTGGAAAATCTGGACTGTTAGTTACAGTTACTGAGAGCTGCTATTGTGGCCTGATTAGAGGTGTGCTATCACTGAATTCACACAGCCCTGTTTTAGGTATCTTAGTAGAAAGAGATTAGTTTGTTGGAACATTGAGCATTTTGATGTAATGATTGTCCACTTTAGTTCAGATGGGGAGATTATGATTTTTGATTTTATTCTTAGCAAAATGGTTGATTTGGGCCTTTAACAGAACAAGCAAGATTTTCTTTTGGGTTGCGTTCATTGTTGTTCAATGAAGTAAGTTGATAATATGGGGAAGAACCTGTTGGTCAGGAAAGAGCTTATTCTCCTTTGTTAAGTTTTTACTTGATCACAATTGCTTAACAGGAAGTTTGTCTTTGTAGGCAAATGAGAGACAGACCTGGAAGACCTGACAATCCAGTAGGATATCTCTGACCTTGATCTTACTATTTTAATAAAATGCAAAGATTGTAGAGTTCTGTGATTGCCAGAAGGCAGCATCTTTAGACCAAAAATTCCTTTGTGGTTAGTCAACAGTGAAAATTTTCACTGGATGGAAAGCTGTGAAATAGAAACATGGGGACATTAACATGGAAAATGAAAAAAAGGAGAATACCTGTGAGCAGTCAAATATGCAAATATAAGAATAATGAATATAGAAAAATTGAAAGAGAGCTCTACTATTTTTTTTTAATTTTTGTTTTATTGAAGTACAAATATAAATGAGACAGTTTTAAGATACCTTGACAAGATGGATTTGATAAATTAATACATTGCAAACTGTTTTCATAATGTTTTGGTATCATATAAGGTACATACGAGAGCTCTACTATTAAGAAAAAGGAATCTGAGTACTTTATAATTTTGATTTTTTTTTTTTTTTTGGTGTGGGTGCTGGGTGGCTTGCTTGCTTGCTTACTTTTTTTGTGGAACAGGGGATTGAACTCAGGCCCTTGCGCTTGCCAGGGAAGTGCTTATTCTACTGAGCCATCTGATTGAACCTACAGAGGGCTGAGCTACAACTCCAAATAAGGTCTTTCACTAGTCAGGGAGGCTGAGGCAGGAGGATCACTGTGAGTTTGAGGCCAGCTTGGCATGTGTAATGAGTTCAAGGCCAGCCTGAACAACATATCCAGACCCTGTCTGATTAAAAAAAAAAAAAAAAAAATCTATACCTTGAAATTTCTACTTGAGAGGAAAAAAAGGGGGGGGGGGCAGAGGATAGGAAGAATTTAGTTCCGACACTTCTAAATTGGCATCTGTTAATCTTTGTATCTCTAATAAGGCGTGCCACCAGCTAGGGACTGAAGTATTTTTTGAAGGAAGGGGAAAAAATTCACTCACTAGTACAGGGAAAAGACTTGAGGATTCAAAATGTTCAGAGAAGAGCCTGCTAAATTATTGTTGTGTTTTGCTGTCACTTGTTTTGCATTTTGGACATCGTAGTAAACTATCTCTGAAAAGCTTAGTATGTTGTTTTACCCATTAGGTACTAACCATGCTCATTTGCTACTTGTATCAAAGTTGGATTTTCAGTTTATACCTGACTGAGAGTGCAGTGTAGCTTGAGTGCTTATCCCCCTTCCCCCAGGGGTGGGCTTACTTACATGATCTCTTTTAAGTTGTAAGTATTAAGATATTTTAATCTAATTTTTATGGTGAGGTTAATCATAGAGTGGCGTTTGAGTGCCTACAGTGTGAAAAATCAACATTTTGCTCATGGACTGTGCACTAATAGTAAATCTTAGAAAACTGCAGAATTTTCGTGGATTATTTGTCACAGATACTGATTTTGATGATAAATACAAGGACTGCTTAAACAATATTATACAGTATTTGGTTTAAACAATATAGGACGGTCTGGCTCTTTGGTAATTTAAGTTTGTTTTAGTGGCAAGATCTAGGGGGTTTGTCTTTAAGTGGCTGGTGGACTTGGATTCAGCGAGGCTGAAGTTTTTATTTTGTGTTTTTATAATTGTCTGTCTCCACTTTCATTGACTTAGGATCTTTGAGAGTAAAGCTTAGTTTCTTGTGTCCCAGAAATCATGACCTTTCTGACCCTTGTACTTGGGACACAGCAGTCCTTGGGCCTTCTCATGTAGTAGACATGGGGCATTGGGCAAATTATTATTATTATTTTTGCTCTTTTTTTGAGAATTAAGTATAAGTAATTAGTATAAAGGGCAGACCCATTAGTGACCTTTCAATAAAGATAGGTAATATAATTAGTTTTCTACAGGTGCATTTGGCAGTAATTTGGCAATCAAGGAAGTAGCAAATTTATGTACAAGTAAGTTCAGTCGTAAGTTTTTATCTGGTCTTTTTGTTGTTGTTGTTGTTGTTTGGAACTAGGGATTGAGCTCAGACCCTTGCATTTGACAGAGAAGCGCTTATTCCACTGAGCCATCTCCCTGGCCCCCTAAGTTTTTATCTGGGTCATCCTGTTGAATGCTTTTTTTCTCTCCCTTATATGTTGTTTTATAATTCCAGTGTAATGTAGAAGATATGACAATAAAGAATGTTGATGTAAGGTGACTGGACTTAATGTGTAAAGGTGTCACCTACTAAATGGTTTGTTAGTATTCTTTATTATTTTCTGTAGCTTTTTTGATAACTGGCCATAGTGGCATAGTAGCCTTTATTGAATCAGAAGTTCACTGCAAAGTTGTCATGTATTTAAAATGTTCTATATTCCAGTATAGGGTGAGGATTTGGGTAATACATGTAGATGTGATGTTTTCTGTGTAGCACACAAAAAAGATTTGTCAGGTGCTTAAATAAATACCTTTCTTGAGATATTTGAACCCTCTTGTGCCATTCATTTTGACTGGCAAACTATTTTTATAATATTGGCGATGTCTTAGCAAACAGATAAGGGTGTTCACTGTAGCTGAATAGCCTGGGACAGTTTATATGGATGGTAGGGTAAGTTTTAAGTTGCTCTCCTTTCGAAGTTGCATGCTACTTATCATGAGTAAATATTAATATTAGTGATGTTTCATTATTTGCCACATAGAATTTTGTATCCTCTTTTTTTTTTTGTCTTTTTGAGACAGGGTCTCACTATGCAGTTCAGGCTGGCCTCGAGCTCACTTTGTAGCTCAGGCTGGTCTCGAACTCACAACAATCCTCCTGCCTCAGCCTCCCGAGTGCTGGGATTACAGGCATGCGCCACCATGCCCGGCACAGAATTTTGTATCCTCTTAACACAGAGGCAGGTAATACTGCTGAAGACTTTTCATGCAAATAGCTGATTTAGGGGTTGTAACTTTATTCTGTGCCTCAGATCCACCATTCCATTGACCCTTCCTTCCATTTCTTGGTGGCTATCCTTTGGCGCTGGTGCCATGGTAGGTGTATGGATTGCTTTCTGTCTTTCAACAGTTACCGAAGTGCATGTTTGGGATTTTGTTGAAGAAAGCTGGATACAGTAAACGGAAAGAATCTTGGAAGATGCTTGACTGCTGTCTTTTCTCAGACTAGTCTGAAAGGGAATACTCCCATTCATTCTGGATTGGTGGATCTGAAGTACAAAATATTTTCCAGGTAAGCAATACCCTGTATTTTGTTTTGTGAAACTCACCTCACTGAAAGAAACTTGAAAGAATTTTTTTTTTCTTCTATTACAAGAGTAAGGGATGAACATTAGAAAAGTGTCCTTAAAGTTATGTTTGGATGTGGATCAATAATGGTACATGTGGCAGAACTGTTAATAAAAACTTGGTTTCAATGTAAGAAGTGCAACTATAGGCCCAATTTTTAATCATAACAGGGAATACACTAAATAGGGCATCTTTTTAAGGTGGTAGATAGCTTGTAAAGGATGGAAGACAGATTGTCAATTTTAGTTATTATCTCATGTGATTTATAATTATTTTTATTTTTTCGGGTTATACATGTATATTTTTTTCATATATATATGTGTGTGTGTGCGTAAAAGACAAGAAGTAATATAAAGTCAATAGAAAATGGAAATATACTTTTTAAAGTTTCTAATACTAGGAGAAGATATATGATATCTTTTAGATAAATTTAATTCAGAGATATAGTATAAATCTTAAAAATTAAGATTAAGCAATGTTCAGAAAATTGAATACTAATTAATTAAAAATTAAATATTTTGAAACTATTGAACCAAGAAAAATTTTCATGATAGTAAAGAAGACTTAAGAATAAAACATAAATACTGGAATGACAAATAAATGACCATCACTTGTGACAGTTTGGGGATAGGATATCTCAAAAAGTTCTAGTGTGTTGTGGGCATGGATAATGACCATGACACTTAATGGTGGCCAGGTGTCATTTGTGGGACTGAGCTACAGCTATTTCCTTGAAATCCACCCTGTAGACCCATCTGGAATCATGACCCATAGGGTGCAAGAGAAGTCCATTTGTAGAGTGTGCTGATGGAAATATTTTGCTGCTGTACACAAAAGAATAACTGTAAAGACTACTCCGATTCTCCTGTGTTTAATTGTTTGCCCTATTTGGTGGGTTCTTTCCATTCTTGTTCATGGGGTTGTGATCATTTTGCTCCCTCTCTAGAACATCATTTAGTAGTCTGTGTAGGCTTGGTTTTATCGTCATGAAGTTCTTTAGTTGCTCTTTACCTTGGAAGTATTGTACTGCTTGGTTTTATCGTCATGAAATTCTTTAGTTGCTCTTTTCGTGGAAGTATTGTACTTCTCCTTTATACTTGAGAGTTGCAGGATGTATCAGTCTGGGTTGGAATTTGTTTTCTTGTAAGACTTTAAGTACTTTGCTCCATACTCTTCTTGCTTTCATGGTTTGTGAAGAGAAATCTGTCATTATCCTGATGGGTTTTCCTTTAAATGTGATCTGTTTCTTTTCTTTAGTGGCTTTTAGTATACTATTCCTGTGCTGAATTTCTGGGATCCTCATTATATGTCTGGGAGTGGTTTTAATTGGGTTGATGTTATTTGGAGTTCTATATGCTTCGGTTATTGAATGTCAGATTGTTGCCCCATATTTGGGAAGTTTTCTGCTATTACTTCTGTCCATATTTTTATATCATTTGTACTGACTCCTTCCTTCTCATTGATGCCTATTAGTCTCACATTGTTCATCTTTGCATCATCTTGCAGGTGAATTATTTTTTCCTGCATCCTAGTTGTTTTTAAGAGATCTTTGCTTATTTTTTCACTAGTTGCAATGGTGTCTTTACAGAGACTCTATTTTCACTTTCACTCAAACAGATTTGCCAGCTTGTGATTAAGGTTTTAATTTCCTGTGTATCACTTTGAATCTGGGTCATACATTCTTTTTCTTTTCTATATTGCTTATTCAGGAGTTCCATCATTTTTATATT
>PVKA01008798.1:13603-25712 GCA_004027165.1 Ctenomys sociabilis
TTTTTTTTTTTTTTTTTTTTTTTTTTTTTTTTTTTTTTTTTTTTTTTTTTTTTTTTTTTTTTTTTTTTTTTTTTTTTTTTTTTTTTTTTTTTTTTTTTTTTTTTTTTTTTTTTTTTTTTTTTTTTTTTTTTTTTTTTTTTTTTTTTTTTTTTTTTTTTTTTTTTTTTTTGTGGAACCAGGGATTGAACTCAGGCCCTTGCGTTTGCCAGCGAAGCACTTATTCCACTGAGCTGTCTATCTCCCTGGCCCATATCAGTGTATTCTTTAGAAGCACTTAGTAGTTCTTTGATTATAGTAATCACTACTTTTTTATTTCAGAAGTTATTTCTGATCTGACCTCTTCTGTACCTTTCTGCATTTGTTTCTTTACTTCCAGTGCTATTATTTCAGAGATTTCAGGTGTATGATTTTCAATTTCCTCCCTGCTAGTGTCTTCTGCATTTATACTGGGTGGACTCAGGGCCTGAGACTGCTTTCTGTTTCTTCTCTTTGTCATTTTGTATACTTTTGACCTTTGGTGTAGAGCTTAAGTAGCTTATTACCTTAGCACTAGGTCTGGATCTAAGAAGTTTAGACTCCTCCAGGTAGGTGTGGCTTGGGTCCACTTCTTCCTGCTGCAGCCTTGCAGGTGAACCTTTTCTGTCACTCTGGCAAGATGTTCTGCTCCTGAATCAGCTGGGTTGGTCTTGTCTCCTGCCTCTTTGCAGGAAGTTCTGAAGGTTTCCACGCCGGGCCTGCACTCTGGGTCTGTTCAGGATCTGGAGGCCCAGGCTGTCTCACTCACACCATAATTTATAATTAATACTTGGTCAAAGTATTTTTTTGCAGTCACAGTGTAAACTAGTGGTCTTTTATCCTTAGGGCTCTGGGAAGGTTTACTATAACAACTATGTATTGAGAATATCTGCTAAAGCATTGTTGTAAACACTTTACACATATTTCTTGTTTAATTGTTATAGTACTTGCATTATTTTGTTGTTTTATTTTGTTTTTAAACAAAGTGTCACTGTGTAGTTAAGTCTGGTCTTGAACTCATAGTAATCTTCCTGCCTCAGCTTCCCAAGTGTTGGGATTATAGGTGTGTAACACCAAGCCAACTACATGAATTTTATAGGTGGTGAAATGAAGCCCATCATTATTGAGAAAGTACAAATTGCTCTGGGTTATATAGTTAATAAGTGGCCAGGCCAAGTTTTAAGCTTAGGTTTTTATGTCCCCAAAATGAGTTTTGTTGTTGTCATTGTTTTATTTTTTGAAATACCTTGAATGCGGTATGTAGCCAAGGCTGGCTTTGGATGCTGCCAACTCTTTGATTTATTTGGTACAGGTTCTCACTATACAGCATGGACTTGTAGCGATCCTCTTGTCTCAGCCTCCCCAGCACTAGGATTACAGGCTACAGGCATGTGCTATCATGCCCCATTTTTTTTTTTTTTTTTTTTTGTTACATAGGTCTTGCTTTATTTTGGGTTTAAACATCCAGCAGAAAAGTATAAACATGAGGTACGAAAAGTGAAACCATATTAATATGCTGAGCTGTAAAAGGCTCAAGTCAACAACTTCTAACATTGCCAATTTTGCTAATAACGCACTACTGTTATGGACCGCTGGACTATATACTGTTGCTGTGCTGAATTCACACACCTACAATATTTGAAAGGCAATGGAAAACGTATCTCTGACAAAACTGAACAAAGGTGGATATAAATGAAGGACCATTTTGCAGTGGGGAAAATATACATATACATGTATACATAAACCAGGATAGATATACAGCTACTTTCTCTTATCACAGTGAGAAACAAGATTTGTTCTAATAGTATTAAACAAGATATCATGTCTGCATCTTATACTCTGAATAACTACTATGAAGACAACAATATACAAGTAAATGCCTTGAAGATAACAATACACAGTATCTTAACTTCTGTTACTGTCCTATCATTGTTATTTTTCATTTTGTTTTTCTTGAAATAAAAAAGGAATTGGAATAAAATACAACAATATACAAAATATTAATTATTGTAACTGTCTAACCTGTTTTGGAACTGTCCCATTGTTATTTCTTTCTCAATAAAATTAATAAAAACAAATAGAATGGTCTTGTGTCCAGAATAGGTGCTTAATAAAGATGTGCCTCGGGGCTGGCAGATAGCTCGTCATGCCCCATTTTGGTGGCCAGCATGACATGCCTAGGTTCGGAGGCAGGCGCAGGTATTGAACGCAGGTCCTTGTGTTTGCCAGGTAGGCACATAGACCACCAAGCTAGCTACCCAGCCCTGGCTGCTTTTTCTTGATGGGAAAACCTTTTTCATCTTTATTCCTTTCTTATGCCTCTCAAATTTTGTGACTGATGCATTTCTTTTTAGACAGGTTCATACTTTCAGCTCTTGTGTTAAAGGTATGGAAAGTTCTTTGTTTTCCTTTATAGTCCTTCTGCATTTTGTGTCCCTTTTGAATTCTAAGAAGGCAGATGAATTTTCCTTAATTCTCAGTGGGATCTTTGTACTGAGACATGTGTCTTAGCTTATTTGATTTGGTTGTGTAATATGTTGAATAGGAACATATTCAGAACACTGTGCTTGATGCTGCCTTCTCTTTGGATTACATCATATTAAGAGAAGCTTGTTTTTACTTTATCATTACTTTGGGATTTCCTTTTTTTAATGTATGTGGTACAGGGTCTAACTACATAGCTCATACTTGTAGCCATTCTCTGGTTTCCGGCCTTCCAAGTGCCTGGACTACAAGCCTGTGCCACCACACCCAGTCTCCCCAGTCTCAGTCACCATCTCAGCGCACCCTAGGAGTGGGGCCAGCACAGCCCACTGGGAGTGAACCCTGGCCACTGCATATTCTTCTGTTCTTGAAGTAGAAAGTGTATAACTAAATTTGTATTTTAGGAAGTTAGGTGTGGGTATGTATAAGAAGGATCAAAGAGACTGGAGGCAGGAAAACCAGTCAGTCTTAGGTGCACAATGATCATGGTGTGGATTGTGGTAGAGAAGAGGGGACTATAGAAAAGACGGTAGAATCTACAGAACTCACGGCTTGGTTTTTAGCAGTAGGAGTGAAAAGGAATAGTGATACGCGTTTTTTTTTTTTTTTACCCTGGGCATCTGGGTGGATATCTGTTTTCTTCTCCAGGAGGAGGGACACTATGGGAAGAGATTGGAGAGGGAAAAAAATGAGTTTATTTTGGCTTATAAATTAGGCTTAACCTGTGGATGAATACTCTTAAGGAGAGAAGTATGTACTGTGGTGGGAATGCAGCACACTAAAAAGGATAGGGTTAGAGAGAAATAGTTTTAGCTTTGGTGATACCTGACTTTTACTTAGTACATTTATAATAGTACTCAGATGTGGATTGGAAAAAATCTGTCAGTGTATAGTAATACCAGTGTAAAGGAATAAGGTGTAGGGCTGGGGAGATAGCTCAGTAGAATAAGTGCTTGCCTGGCAAGCACAGGGTCCTGAGTTCAATCCCTGGTACTGAAAAAAAAGAAAAAAAATGAGGTATAGTACAGGTTAGAACCTGAGATCATATATGATGTTCACTAAGAGACACTATCACCATTTTTTCCTTTTCATCTGGTTGAAATTCCCTTACAGGTAGATGATACCTGTTCTCAGTCAGCAAATTGGATCATTGTATTTGGGTTGTGATTTTTCTTTCTCACTATAATTGGTTAATTAATAAAAGCATAGTTTTAGGCTGGGGAGGTGGCTCAGTGGAATAAGCGCTTCCCTGGGAAACTCAAGGGCCTGAGTTCAGTCCCCAGTTTTCCAAAAAAAAAAAAAAAAAAGCATTGTTCTAAAATGTCTCTCTCTTTTTTTTTTTTTTTTTGGGTGGAACTGGGGATTGAACTCAGGCCCTTATGCTTGCCAGAGAAGCGCTTATTCCACTGAGCCATCTCCCTGGCTCCTTGTCTTTCTCTTTTTTTATGGAACTGAGTGTTTGAACCTAGCAATATTCCTAGTCCTTTAAAAATTTTATTTTCAGAGTGGATCTTGCTAATTCACTCAATTGCTCAAGCTGGCCTTAAGCTTGCAGTCTTCTTGCCTCAGTCTCTGGAGTGTCTAAGGTTATAGGCCTGTGCTACATTCCCAGTTTGAAATTTATTTTTTGTTACTAATTTATTTGTTCGTTTGTTTAGTGGTACCAGGGATTGAACTAAGGACCTTAAGCCAGCCAAGCACTTATTCCACTGAGCTGTCTCCCTGGCCCCCTGAAATTTGTTTTTAGAAGCTCAGTGTTGTCAGTGGATATTTTGTATGCCTTTACATAAATTTATTTCTATGCCTTTGGTTACAAAAACAAGAGAAAAAGAGCTTACAACAGAGATGAAAATAGGAGTGTGCCCTTTTCTCAGCCTGTTTCAATTTCCAAATGCTTATCTAGCTGTGGTAAAGATACATTTTTACTTCACAACCTGAGCTGCCAGCACTTTTATCTACTTGTTAAAGAAATAGTGAACCATTCCAGTGTTGGAGTGAAAATTGTCTGTGTTGGAATTACTGAAGTACTGTGTTGGTATCCAGTGTAACATATCTATGAGGAATTTTTTTTTTTTGGTGGAACTGTGAATTGAACTCAGGCCCTTGCGCTTGCCAGGGAAGTGCTTATTCCACTGAGCCAATTCCCCAGCCCCTCTGTGAGGAATTTTTAAGGCAAGTTTTTCCTATAAACTATTTTCATCTTACTTACTTTAGACTGTAATGGAAACTGAAGAATTTATCTCAGCTATACTCAATCAATACTTGATAATTTTTTTGAATAGTTATCTTACAGAATGTGCAGTATTCTGTATTCATTTGAGTATTTCCTCATGGTATCATTTAACTTGTTTCCCCAGCTCCTATGTTTCCTGTAAATCGAAAGTTTGATGAGGTACACCCAGGTTGTGTTCTGGCAGGAAGACTTCCTCATAAGTGGTGTGTGCTACACCTGGAATCTTGTCAGGAGGCTCTTAATCACTGGTTATTAATTTGGAGCTGTGCAAAATTTGATCCCTTGGCTAAGGTGGCAGTTGCTAATGTCATAATGAATGTAGTTTTTTCCTGAGTGATTAGAGAGGAGTATATGGACACTGTTTTGAAAATTAGTATCTTTTTCATTTAGGACTTTTCACCTAGTGATTTCAGCATCTTTTTTTTTTTTTTTTTGTCTTTTTGAGACAGGGTCTCACTATGCAGTTCAGGCTGGCCTTAAGCTCACTTTGTAGCTCAGGCTGGTCTTGAACTCACAACAATCCTCCTGCCTCAGCCTCCCGGGTGCTGGGATTACAGGCATGCGCCACCACGCCCGGCCGACTTCAGCATCTTAATCCTGAAATCCATTATTACAATAGGTGTTAAAAATTGTGGCTTTTCTAGTTGTCATTCCTTTCACAACTGCTAGCTAACATTCACAGAGGATACCTTAGTACTAATCAGTGCCAGTGCCTTATTAGTCAGTTACAGTGTTCAGTGATGTTTCTTTTTGACATGATTGTTATCCGTCTTAGCGTTCTTTCTGACTTACAGCACAAGATATCCCAGGCCCATCTTGTGTTGTTCCTTACACAACAGGATTTAGTCATTTCTCCAAGAAGCTGTGGTTCTTTATAATGGGAAGTGGATTTAGAAACTAAAATCATTGTTGTGGGTTTTACTTCTTCTTGATCCTTTTGATAGACAGGCTAAGAAGTAACTGTAACAAGAATCATGGGTTCATGTTATTTTTGATTCAAATTTGATATTACAGGATTTATTCCCACCTGAGCCTGTTAACCTTTTAATTTTGAAAATCTAAGGAATCTCTGATATCCGGGCCATCAAACTGAGCTATATACTGTATTTATTTTTTTTTTAAAAACAAACATTTATTTATTTGGTACAGGGTCTTGGTATGCAACTGGAAGTCATAGTGATCTTCCTGTCTCAGCTTCCCCAGCACTGGGATTATAGGCATATCCTACCATGCCTGGTTTTGGTGCCAGGCACAGGGTGCCCGGGATTCCTAGGCTGGCACGGCATGCAGTACCAGGGATTGAACACTTGTCATTGCACTTGTTAGGCAGGTGTTTAGATTGCTAGATATCTTCCAAGTCTGTACAATGTATTCTTTTTTTTTTTCTTTTTGAGACAGGGTCTCACTATGCAGTTCAGGCTGGCCTTAAGCTCACTTTGTAGCTCGAACTCACAATAATCCTCCTGCCTCAGCCTCCCAAGTGCTGGGATTACAGGCCTGCGCCATCACGCCTGGCTCTGTAGTTAGCTAAGTAATTTTATTTGTTTATTGAGAATGTACTGTATTTTACGTGTTCTTTGGTAATATGGAATAGAATAAGATACCCTGCTTTCAGTAGTTTGTAGTCTTTTATATAAAAAAGTATACATAATGTGAAAACTGGTAAGGATCATGAGGAGTAGTTGAACAGTGTTATGGGAATTTGAAAAGGAAATTTCACAGAGGATTTTAAAAAATAAAGTTTTCCTTTGAGGCCTGGGCAGAAATTAGACAGACTGGGAGGTTTTAGGACTGAGGGGGCTGTCATTTTTTTTTGGTGATAGGTTCTCCATATGCAGTCCAGGCTGGTCTTAAACTCATTGAACTCATTGTAGCCCATTTGTAGCACAGCCTGGCTTTGAACTCTAGGCAGTCTTCTTGCCTCAGCCTCCAGAGTGCTGGGATATAGGTACTCTCCACCACACCCAGCCCCCAGAGTGCTGGAATCATAGGTACTCTCCATCATACCCAGCCCCCAGAGTACTGGGATCATAGGTACTCTCCACCACACCCAGCCCATGGGAGCTGTCATAACATAGGTAACTAGGTGACTACTTGGGAGGCCAAGGCAAGAGAATTACATATTTGAGCCAGCCTGGGCAATTTAGATCCCTTCTCAACATAAAACATACAAATCTCTGTCATAAAGTACTGCAGGATTTAGTCCTCATTACTCAGAATAAGAAAAATGAAACAGAACAAGAAGATTACCAGGTGAACAATAGCCGGCAGGGAGTAGGGTGTATAGTTTCTATCGGGAGTGATAAGTTGATAGACAGTTGAAGTATATCTTTTGTAAAGGGACTGAAGTAGATGCATTTGGAAAGGTAAATTATAAGCGAATTTTGGACTTTGTCTTTAGGGCTTAAGTTATATACTGGTAGCCTGTGTCTAGATAGGAATCCACAGACATTATTTTATTTGGTCTACATAGATTTTAAGGATTGAGATGTTCCATGTCAGAGCATTTATTTCTGCTTTTTGTATGCTACCTAGAGCTCAGTAGTAGCCATTTTGAGTTGGAGATTGTACTTCCCTATTTGTCATCACTCTAAGGTATCTTTACTATTTGGTCATTTAAGCTTTTGAGTTTGTAATCCCAGTATGGGGCAAAGGTATGTGAGATTGGTATGATTTGAGAGGGAGTTGGTTATGAATTTTAAAGCAAGAGTTGTGCTTTAGGAACATACTCTGGCAGTCAGTTTGGAAGCTGCATTGGGGCAGGAAAAATTGGAGTAGAGACAAAAATCTGTTGAAATTGTCCAGTGAAAAAATGGTAGGGGATAGTAGCAGATGGTATGGGAGGAAAAAATAAGATACTTTAAATGTTGAATGTACAGATTGTATTGACACATGGGAATATTGTATGTATATATTAAGAAGAATGTTAATCACACCTTTGTTTTGTGTGGCACAGAGACTTGAACCTAGGGCCCTCATATTGAGCTGAAATAAATCTCCAGCCACCCCCTCCTTGAGACAGTCTCCCTAAATTGCCTAAACTGGGCTTATTATTATTGTTTTTTAAAATGTATTTAGTATATGGTCTTGGTACCCACTCATAATGATTCTCCTGTCTCAGCCTCCCTAGTGCTGGGATTACAGGTGTGTGCCACTGTACTTGGTTTTGGTGGCCAGCTCAGTGGGTCTGGGGTGGGGCCAGCATGGCATGCGGTTAGGGCCTTGCACTTTCCAGGCAAGTGCTTTAGACCATTGAGCTATCTCCCTAGTGCACCCCCTTCCCTTTTGAGGCAGCTTCTTGTTACTGAGTTTATTTATTTATTTTTAATATTAAATGATTATTTATTCTTTAGATTTAAAAGGTTTCAAAATACATATGTACAAGGTAAATAAACTATACTCAGAATCACTGTAGAGTGGAATGCATAAATATACAGAGCTTGGGGGCTAGGGAGATGGCTCAGTGGAAAAAGAGCTTCCCTGGCAAGCACAAGGGCCTGAGTTCAATCCCGGGTTCAGCCAAAAAAAATACAGTCCTTTACAGGATACATACATAAATTATAGTGTCACTGAAAACAAAGAGCATTCAAGAAAAGTAAGCAAATCAGACTACCTTGTAAAGAATACATTAAGATGGATTAGAACAAATTCCTTGAACATCAGGGCAAAATCTTTTCTATGCCCATGAGCTGCCTAGCCTTCCTTTTTTGTGCTGAGTTGTCTATTTCAAAGTTACTGGCTTCTGGTAAATTATTAAGAACTTCCTCAACAGCCCCCTGTTTTTGTCTTGCATGCTTCTCTGTCCACTGCCTGGCATTATTGAGAAAGACTGGCTTATTATATTTAAATTCTGAGGAAATGTCAGCCATCAGTGAGTCATCAGGGTTGGGTTCTGCCATGAGCAGCTGAACAGAGGTCAACACAATTGCAATGTTGAGGGTTGGTCTCCAGCACCTTTTGGTTGCAATTTAAGAACATCTAGACAAATCCTTCCAGCAGAATCAATGTTTTTTTTTTTTTTTTTTTTTTGTATTTTAGGGAAGGGTCTACAGGGTGTTCAGGGTCTCACTTCTAGATCGGACTTGTGATCTGCCTGTTTACAGCCTCCCAAGAGCTGGGATTACAGGCATGTGCCATATATAATTTTTTTTTTTTTTTTTTTTTTTGTCTTTTTGAGACAGCGTCTCACTATGCAGTTCAGGATGGCCTTAAGCTAACTTTGTAGCTCAAGATGGCCTTGAACTCACAACAGTCCTCCTATCTCAGCCTCCCAAGTGCTGGGATTACAGGCATGCACCACCATGCCCGGCTTATAATTATTTTTAATTAACTTGCTGTTTATAGTTTTCTCATAGTGTCTCCAAGAAGTTAATTAAAAGAATAGTGAATCCATAAGGTCTTGCCCCATATTGAAAGTACACCATAACAATATTGTCTGTACGTTATCTTGAAAATTTTCCTGTGTGGTTTGGTATGACTCATTATGATCCCATTGCCAATGCCAATACTGCAATGTCATTACTTCAGTACCATTGTCACTTTCAGCCCAGATGCTAGAGAGAGATAGATTTGAAGCAGTTTCCTTAACTGGCAAAGATTGGTAAAAAGCACAGTTGAAAGTAGTTTTTATTGTATGTAATTTAAATATATTAAAGAACATGCACGTTAAGTGGAGAATGAGTTTTTACATAAGCTCACAACACACCTATATCAAGATACAGAACATTCTAGAACCCTTGAAGTCTTCCTGTTGTCTGTACCTTACTCAGTCAGTGAGGCTCTCTCAAACATCTGTTGAGACCACCTTCACTATAGGGTGAGGTCTGTCTCTTTAAATCGTAGGTAAACTCTTATACTTTTGTTTTCCCTAATCAATATTATTATTATTATTATTATTATTATCATTTTTTTTTTTTTTTTTTTTTTTTTTTTTTGGTGGTACTAGGAATTGAGCCCAGAGCCTTGTACATGCTGGACAAGTGTTCTGCTACTGAGCTAAAGTTTTAAAATTTTATTTTGTGTCAGATCTTGCTATGTTTCTGAGCCTGACCTTGAGCTTGTCATCTTGGTGCCTCAACTCTTTTTTTTTATGAGCAGAGTATATTTATTGGGGGAAAGAAAGCTCCTGCCCAAGAGAGGGACCGGAGGTGGGCCTGAGTGGGTTGTCTCCGGGGAAGCTTTCTCTACCAGGGACTTTATTATAGAGGAAAACCATGTGGAGAGGTGAGTCTAAGGTGGTGGAGAAGACATGAACTCACTTAGGTGGGCATGAGGTGGGACAAAACTATGGTCAACCAATGAGATTACAAGCACCATTGTTCAGGTTAGAAAACAAAACAAAACAAAACAAAACAAAACACCACAGTACCAAGTAGGGAAGCGAGTCACGTAGCAAGCAGGCATGAATACTGGGTCTCTTCCTGTTGGGGGTTGGGTTAGTGACTCATTTGGGCTCTTTCATAAAACTCTTCAGTAACTCAATAGTTCATCAAACTCTTCAGTAACTGGACTTATAGGTGTGTACCACTGTGTCCCTGTCCATTCATTATTGCATGTGTAAATACATCCATTTTGTTTTGTGTAGCTGTGGGCTATCAACCCTTGTGTATCATTCCATTGTGCATATGGTCCATAGTTTGTTGTTTTTAGTTGGTTGCTTGAGTAGTTGAATTGCTGAATACTTGGCTCCTACTGATAAATACTTGAGTTGTTTCTAGATTTTGGCTTCTCTTATGGATAATATTTCAAGGCCAACATGAGCCCCTGTTTTTATTGGGCATAAAGATCCAAAAGTAGAATTACTGGGTCATAAAGTATATATTTAGCTTTTAATAGGTATAGCTAAACTGTTTTTCCAAGTGCTTGCAACAATTTATAATGCTATCTTTAATGTAGATTTCCAGTTATCACTTGATATTATTAATCAGTATAATTTTAACCTTGCAGATGGGTGTATATGGTATCTGTATTGTAGTTTTTGTTTCTATTTTATTTAATTAGGTTTATCATAAGTGATATTCAATGAAATATATTCATTTTACATGTACTCTTTGGGTTTTGAAAATATATGCAGTCTTATAACCACTACCAAAATCAAGGTATGGAACACTTTCATTCTTTCTAATAACTTCCCTTATTTCCCTTTAGTCATTCTTGTATTCCTGCCCTTACTAAATTCATTAACTACAAATTAGTTCATTGTGTTCTGGAATTTCACATAGAATCTTATAATGTGCAGATAGTACATGCACTCTGTAATGGTTTGATTTATTTTGCTTAGCTTGGTTTTTGAGATTCATTCTTGTTATGTCATTTGTTCCTTCCTTTATTGCCTAGTATCTTTATATTGGATGAGTATATGACAGTTTATCTATTCTACTGGCCAGTATTGAGGTTGTTTCCAGTGCATACTTGTCTTGGTTACTGTTCTCTTGATGCTGGGACTAATACTTGACACCCAAAATGAAGGAAGGAAAGGATTATATAGCTTACAGTTAATGGAGACTTCAGTTTATCCTTGGCTGGCTCCAAGGCAGAGCGGCATGTGGCACAGAGCAACTTTTGATAGTGGTGGCAAAGACCAAGAGCAAAGGGAGAGGCTGCAGCACTTGCAGCTAGCTACCCTTTCCCCTCCTTACGTTCTAATACAAATTACCTGCCTCAGGGATGGGTGCAGATCCTACACCCACAATGCTCAATCACACATACCAATTATTACCATACTGTCTCTCAAGTAAAATTTTTTTTTTTTTTTAATTAAGGGTAATAAATGAAAAAGATGCAAGGAAAAAATGTCACAAGACTGTCCTGCTACAATGCTGTATATGGTTAAGATTTCTAAATTTCTGTGTGAAAATATGTGTTTATTTCTCTTTTTTTTAAAGTTATTATTTTTTCTTCATATTCTGTAGGGACTTAAAATTTTACATATTGATACTTGATGGAAAATACCTGTTCCATGTTATGCCTACGATGATTGATACTTAGACAGATAGTTAGGGTAAACTGAATTGCATATGTTGCAGGTTAATAATAAGCTTCTCTTCTGGAGGATTAACAGCCTAAGTTTGCAGATCAAAAAATAGAGAAAAGGGGGCTGCAAAGTTAGCCAAAATTTTGGCCCTTGCCTTTTAAGGTCAGTGAAGACTCAGGACATAGGAGAACCTGTACTGTAACGTCATGTAACTCAGTTGTGTCCCAAATTTTCTGATCAAGGAGGTTATGGGGCCACAGAGGAAAGCGATTGATGGTGTATAGTGTGCCTAAGGAGAGTCACTTGGAGAGAACATTTTTAGGCTTTCACAGAGAGCAAATTGGTCAAACAGTGGCCATGACTCATCCATAAGGCTGACACTGGCAAAGGATCTACAAAGTGAG
>PVKA01008798.1:25812-71428 GCA_004027165.1 Ctenomys sociabilis
AAAAAAAAAAAAAAAAAAAAAAAAAAAAAAAAAAAAAAAAAAAAAAAAAAAAAAAAAGGAGGGTGGTGATCCAAAGGAAGGACCATTTTGTATTTGTATATACAGAATAGTTAGGATAGCTATACAGCTACTTTCATTTAATTCAATGAGTAGAAAGATTTGTACTAATAGTGTTTAGACAGGTTATCCTGTCTGCTTCTTGTACTATGGATAACCACTAAGAAGATAACAATATATTAATTATTGAAACTGTCCTATTAATCAGTTTTGATACTGTCATTGCTATTTGTTTCTCAATAAAATTTAAAAAAAAAATTTCTGTCACAAACTCCGAAAGCAGGCCCCATGACTGCATGAAGCTTTGGTCCAAGGACTAGATACAAACCATAACAGTGTAACTAAGGCTGATCTAAACTCATGATGATCCTCCTGCCTCAGTTCTGCTTCAGTTGTTGTGTGTTGGAATTACAGGAGTGTGCCATCACGCCCCACTTAATTTACTTCCCTCCCTCCCTCCCTCCCTCTCTTGAGCAGAACCAGGGATTGAACTCAGGCCCTTGTGCTTGCCAGGGAAGCACTTATTCTACTGAGTCATGTCCCTGGCCCTTTAATTTTTTTTTGTCTTTTTGAGACAGGGTCTTACTATGCAGTTCAGGCTGGCCTTGACCTCACTTTGTAGCTCAGGCTGCTGGAACTCACAACAGTCCTCCTGCCTCAACCTCCTGAGTGCTGGGATTACAGGCATGCGCCACCAGCCCGGCTTTAATTTACTTTTGACATAGTTTAGATTCCAGTCGAGGCTCCCTGCCCCCCCCCCCCCAACACACACATTTGTGAGGCAGAAGCAAGAGCCTTCCTATAGAGTTCAAGGCCAACCTCCACTACAAAGTGAGGTCCTATCTAAAAAAAAGCAAAACCCAAAATCAACATAACAATGAAAAGGATCACCACCTGTAGTTTTTGATTGGATGTAAATTAGGAGCTCCTGCAACTCTTCTATAATGTTTAGAGTTTGTTTTAATATTTCACAGGACTCAGAAAAACTTTTTTACCAGTTTTGTTAAAGGATATAAAAGGAGGTTCAAATAAATAATGAGGTATGGAAGTTGTTTCTTCTGACAGCCAGCACCCATCCTTGAAGTCATTGTATTAGCATAAACCTGGGCCTTGTTGACAGGAATTTATTATGAATAATTAATAATGTTCTGCTTGTCTGTATTGCCTTTGGATTTCACATTGAGCTACTGTATATCTCTAGCCTTTTAACTTTAATTTTGAGGCAGTGTCTTTTTCTTTTTTACTTATGTTTTGTATATATTTGTTTTCCACAAATATAGTTGTCTTAAAATTCAAGTTTGACACTTCTCTCTCTCTCTCTTTGGCAGAACCAGGGATTGAACTCAGGCCCTTGTGCTTGCCAGGGAAGCACTTATTCTACTGAGCCATCTCCCTGGGCCCTATGACACCTTTCTTAACCAATATATTTCTTCATAATATTTTAACTGGAGTGCCTGTTATGTATGAATGTACAACTTACTAGTTAAAATCCCTTTTTGCCTCTTTTAAAGCTTTTTTGAGACAGCGTAGCTGTGTAGTTCAGGCTGGCCTTGAACTCACTATGTAGCCCAGGCTGGTCTCAAGCTTGTGACAAATCCTGCTTTAGCAGTGCTGAGAGTACAGGGGAGCACCACTGTGCCCAACTTAAATTCCTTTTTAGATACTTAAGTTTTCCTAATTTGCAACTTAAACAAAACTGGTTTTTTTTTTTCTCCTAGTTTAATTTTTTTTTTTGTTTTGTTTTTGTGAGACAGGGTCTCACTGTGCAGTTTAGGCTGGCCTTAAGCTCACTTTGTAGCTCAGGCTGGTCTCAAACTCAAAACAATCCTCCTGCCTCAGCCTTCCAGTGCTGGGATTACAGGCCTGTGCCACCACGCCCAGCTAGTTTAATCTTTTAACACAACTCTGAGTGTTACATAAAGATAGATTCTAAGAGGTAAGAGATAAAGAGCTACAACTGTTGGATGAAAAGATTTTTAAGAGCATGTGTATTATATGATATTTAAAAAAATATTTATTTGGTACAGGGTCTTTTTTTTTTTTTTCCACTCCTGGGTATTAAACTTAGGTATTCAGGATTGAACTCAGGACTTTGCATTTGCATTTGATAGGAAGGCCCTTTTTCTACTGAGCTATCTCCCTGGTCCGTGGCATAGGGTCTTGTTTACAAAGCTTGAACTCATAGTGATCTTTCTGTCTCAGAACCACCATGCCCAGTTTTGGTGGTCGGCAGGGCACACCTGGGATTTGGGGCCCACATGGCATTTTGGTAGCAGGAATTGAACACAGGTCCTGTGTTTGCCAGCCTGATGCTTAGAGTGCTGAGTTATCTCTCCAGCCCTTGAATGGTATTTAATATAAGTGAAAGTTTTACCTACTTTCTGCTCTTATTTATTTTTCCTGCACTTCTAGGGATTGGACCCAGGGCCTGGCACTGGGCTACAGCCCCAGTCCTTTCAAAATTTTTTGAGCTTGGTCTCACTGAGTTACTAAGTTGCCTAGTTGCCTCAATTTCTTAAAGCCCTAGGATTACAGGCCTGTGTCAGTTCTTGCTTTTGTTCTTAATGTTTATAACATGAAAAAATAGTTTCTTCATGTTTATACTATTGTAGAGGCATTACATTTTTAAAAAAATTTTTGGGTGGCATCTGTAATTGAATTTAGGGCTTTGTGCATGCTAGGCCAGCATTCTGCTATTAAGCTACACCCTTCAGTCTCCCATTTCAGGCCCCCCCCCCCAACTGGTGATTGAACTCAGGCTCTTGCATTTGCCAGGGAAGTGCTTATTCTACTGATCCATCTCCCAAGTCCCCAGTCTCCCATTTTAATAATTTAACAAAAATTAAAATTAAAAATTGCTTTAAAGTTACTATTTTCTCTTATTTTAAATTAATATTTTCTCTTAATGTTTGTGGCTTTTCTACTTTTTTTTTTTTTTTTTTTTTGGTGGAACCAGGGATTGAACTCAGGCCCTTGAGCTTGCCAAAAAGTCCCCAGTCTCCCATTTTAATAATTTAACAAAAATTAAAATTAAAAATTGCTTTAAAGTTACTATTTTCTCTTATTTTAAATTAATATTTTCTCTTAATGTTTGTGGCTTTTCTACTTTTTTTTTTTGGTGGAACCAGGGATTGAACTCAGGCCCTTGAGCTTGCCAGGCAAGTGCTTATTCTGCTGAGCCATCTCCCAGGCCCTTAATGTAACTTTTGTTTTTTTTGTTGGAACTAGGGATTGAACTCAGGCCCATGCACTTATTTTACTGAGCTATATCCTTGGGTTTTTTCTACTACTTTTGTGAAGAAAAGAAAATGTTCAGGTTAGATACAGTTTTGCTGTACTGAATGGATCCAGGTACAGGGGTGGCTTGGGGTAAGGCAAAAAGAGTACCTTGTGAGTTTGGTGTGGTTACCTGGAATGCTGCCCTTTTGTGATTGAAATGGCTAGTTTTGTTTTGAGGCCAGCTGCAGAAGTGTTTACTTCTCAGTGTACTGCCCAATGCTGGAGGTAGACCCTGGTATTGGATACTTTCTTTCAAGCACCTTTGGCTTCAGTGTCCATGACCTCAGGGTCCATGCTACTCACCTTTGCTGTGAACCAGCAGGTGAGGATTTGCTGTGAATTACTTCTACTTCTCAGAGCAGCTTTGCTGTCTGTCTGTCATCTGTTTCTGCAGTGAACACTTTCCCATCCAGCTACTCACCCCCTCCAGTTATATTTAAAGCAATTCCTTGAAAGATCCTGTATATAAGGATATACCCTAGCTAGGTTTCTTTCTTTCTTGCCCAGTTAGCTTGTACTTGTCCTTTAATTTTCTAATTTTTAATTAATTAATTATTTTTGCGGTCCTGGGGATCAAACTCGGGACCTTGTGCTTGCCAAGCAGGCATTTGTTATGCTGAGGGCTATCTCCTTGGTCCTCTAATTTTTAATTTTAATTTAATTTTTTGCTATGCTGACAATGGAACCCAGGTAGGCAGGCGTTGGGTTACAGAGCTAAACCCCAGCACAGGTTTGTCCAGAGGGTTGAGCTCAGCTCCCCAGGGAATGTTTCTGAGTCCCATTTTCACCCTTATGGGTTCATTCAATTCTTTTTCTTCACAGTTGTTAGCATATCTGGAGCTGATAAATGTATTGCACAGTGTCCTGCTAGAGTATCAACTATTTTATTTGAAAGTAATCTCCATTGGAACGAGGATTATGTCCTCCATGTCATATTTTATTCATTTCCAGAATCTTATTGTAGTACTTCAAACAATTGCCCAGTAGATTAAAAGAATAAATTTGGGAAGGAAAGTAAGAATTATTATCTTGTACCAAAAGTCTGTGCTTTTGTACTGAACACATTTATTCCTTAAACTCTTGGTGTTTTCTTTTTTAACTTTTTTTTACGGAACTGGGGATTGAACTCAGGCCCTTGAGTTCTACTGAGCCATCTCCTGAGCCATCTCCCCAGCCCCCAACCACCTCCCCAGCCCCTGGTGTTTTCTGTTTCAGTAACCATTTTTTAATCTTAACTGACTTGATCCCCCAATTTTAAGAATTTATATCAGATGCTCCCTTTGAAAGATTAAGCACTTATTCTACTGAGCCATCTTCCCGGGTCCTCTTAAATCTCTTTGAATCTTAAAAAATTATCTCATTTTTTCTTGCTTGTAACTGAAGAAACTGGATTGCTTATTTCTATATACTTATTTCTATGTCCTGATATGTTCATATTAGGTCATGTGCATTATGCTTTTCTTTATATTTCTTGTAAATTGGTTAGCTAGACTTAGAAACTTGTTAAAAGTTAAGACTCCAAAAAAAGTTAAGGTTCAATGTGTTTCTGCCTCAGTTAAAAATCAGAATAACAATAAAAAGCCAGAGTAAAACCTATGCTTTTTCCATCGTGCCATTGTGCATGCGTGTGTGCGTGCTTGCTTTTTCTTTCTTTCTTTCTTTCTTTCTTTCTTTCTTTCTTTCTCTCTCTCTCTCTCTCTCTCTCTCTCTCTCTCTCTCTCTCTCTCTCTCTCTCTCTCTCTCTCTCTCTTTCTTTCTTTCTTTTTTTATTGTGGTTTCTTAATCCATACTGTTTTCTCCATGTAAATGATCCCTAAAGAAACCTAGAGGGCTGAGAAATAGCTCAAGTGGCTAAATGCCTGCATCATAAGTGCAAGGTCCCAAGTTTGATCCCTGGTAGGTCCTCCCTCAAAAAAAGAAAGAGAACTACATTTTTTTCTGAGTTAAAAATGTATTTGGTACAGGGCCTACAGGATCTCACTACATACATCGGACTCGTAGTGGACTTAATGATTCTCCTGTTTTCAGCCTCCCAAGTACTGAGATTACAGGTGCACACCACCACACCCAGTCTCAATCACCATCTCAGTTTGACCCGGGGGTGGGGCTGTATCAAATACAGTTTATCAATGACAGATAGTAAAGCAGTATCCTGGCTGTAGAAATATCCACATGAGGTTCCTGGGTGTAGTTTAGTGGTAGAATGTATTTCTCTTGCGCATGAGGTGTAGACTTCAACTCCCATTACTGGAGTGGGGATGTCTATATGTTGTAATTCTTTTGCCAAAGTCTGATGACATATTTTATATTACTGACAGTAATAGAGTATTAGTCCTTTAGTTTTATTTTTAAATTTTCAGTGTCTTTTTTTCCCCAGTTTACAAACTTAATGTCATGTGCTGCTGTTGTCTTACTTTATACCTGCAAAAAGAAGAAAAATCTAAAAAGGATTTGTATGACTACAATGACACTACAGTGTAATAAAGATAAGACAAAATAATAGGGGAAATAAAAATAGAGCAGTGAGATGAAGACAGGAGTAAAGTTAGGTACAATACACAGAGCATGTTAGAGTAGGGTCATTGGTTAGATCCTGTTTACAATAGTAGTTTGTATCTGCAGTAGTTTGGAGGATTTTTTGTAGTGTTGGATTAGAAATATACTTATTTCTCTAAGATCATTTATTTATTTGACATTTGTGCTTGATAGCCTCATTGTTTAGTTGAAGTGGAGTGCCTGTAAAGATGTGGGTCAGGTTTCTTAGTATTGGGTTTTAGAGATCCGTGGAAAAATCTAGACTTAGCTTTTGAGCTTTCTTTTGGCAGTTTTCTTAAGAGTTTTGATTTATTGTCATTTTTCTCTAGTATCTGTGTTTCTGGCATGAATATTCTTGGGGATATTCTTGGGGCATTGAGTATGAAATGACCCTATGAGGAGGGCCGGCCAGATAGCTCAATGTACTAAAGTGCCTGCTTAGGCAGAGTGCAGTGGCCGAGGTTTGATCCCTGCATGCTGTGCCAGCCCCACCCCTGGGTCAAACTGAGATGGTGATTGAGACTGGGTGTGGTGGTGTGCACCTGTAATCTCAGTACTTGGGAGGCTGAAAACAGGAGAATCATTGAGTCCACTACGAGTCGGATGTATGTAGTGAGATCCTGTAGGCCCTGTAACAAATACATTTAAAAAAAAAATACTGTGTGAGAAACTAAACATAAGTTTAAGAATGTTTCAACTGCAGAATCCACTATCTGTCGTGTCCCCGCCCCCAGCTTTTCTTCATTTATGTATTTGGTACAGGGTCTCACTATGCAGCTCGTACTATCCTATATTAAGCCTCCCCAGTGCTGGGATTACAGGCATGCACCACCACACCTGGACTCTAATGTCCTTCTGATTGTGATCATGTCACTTCTTCCACATTTTTTTCAATTAATGCTTAAGGTTTGTTATTATCTAGTTGAAAGCCATGCAACTCAAAACCAGTTTAAGTCACTAAAGAGATTTTATAAATTTAAAGGCTAGAGGTAGATGTGGATTCATGTTCTTCCTCAAATTCGTGTACTTTCCACTACGTGAACTTTTCTGGACTTTGTTAATTATTTGATAACCCAGCAAATACTTTTTTTTTTTTTTTTTTTGCGGAACCGGGGATTGAACTCAGGCCCTTGCGCATGCCAGGGAAGCGCTTATTCCACTGAGCCATCTCCCCGGCCCCTAATGAATACTTTTTGAGCTTTTGTTTATAGGCACCATAGAGACCTAAAAACATTCAGGATATATTGATAATTGTCTCACACATTGCTTGTGAGTTATTTTATTTCTACTTAGTCATTTTGGAATTGGACTACCCAGTTATGACAAGTAAATACAGCTTTTTTTTTTTTTTTTAGTAAGTATAGTTTTTATAAGGAAGTTTATTCCTTTTTTTAATGTATTTAGTACAGGGCCTACAGGGTCTTACTACACAGATCAGACTCTAGTGATCTTCCTGTTTTTCAGCCACTCAAGCTCTGGGATTACACGTGCGTGCTACCACACCCAGTCTCAATCACGTCTCAGCACATCCTGGGGGGCGGGGCGACACTGGCATGGCAGGCCAGGGATCCAATCCTGGTCCATTCCTCTGCTTAAGCAGGCACTTTAATTGGCTGAATTGATCTGCTGGCTTTGTTTATAGATTTTTAACTTATCACTTAAAAGATTTATGGGTGATTATAGATTGTTCTTTCTTTTTTTTGGTGGTACCGGGGATTGAACTCAGGACCCTGTGCTTGCCAGGCAAGAGCTTATACTACTAAACTATCTCTTTGGCCCCTTGTTTTTTCTTTTAAATGTAGCTGAAAATGTCTCCATAAGATTTGTCTTATTCTCTTAATTATATATTTTCTTAGTGTTATTGAAACATGAATTATGATCATGACATCTGTGTTGTGTAGAATATTTGATTGGTTATGGACAGTCAAATCATCTGTAAAACTATTAAAATTGAAGTTGAAAAGGGATTTTGGCAAGTAGTGCAGTATCTGCAATTTATGCAGGGCTATTTCATCGTGACTTCATTACTTCCTTTATGTGAGAAATTCTAGAGTGTTTTATTCTGCTCATATTTACATGTACACATGCAAAAAAACTCACTTTGTCATAACATGCTGTTAGCAGTAATTATCTGCTGTTGAGATCTAGTGCTTTCAAAGGGATGTATACTAACAAGCCATGGTGAGAGATTTAGAAGACTTGAGCTCGAAAAACATTTTAAGAATGTAAATAGAATGGTTATAAAATCCCTTGGAGCTCCAGAATTTATCTCAGGCTTCTAGCAGTGAAAAGTCCTTACCCAGTTGCCTTTGGGAAACAGAAAATGTGAAGGGATTAAAGATGTCCTTGCTGTGTAGGAAACAACAGGAATCCTTTACTAAGGCCATCCTTGTACAAACTGAGAGGCAAATTATTTGTTTTTAGTGCCCATTGAACTGTAAGGAAACAGCTTTCTTCTTAATTGAAAACAAGGTCATCTTAGGATACGGGAACAATGGGCTAACTGAGAAAGAAGAGCAAGTGTTAAATTGTTTATGAAATCAATTAAGGGGTAAAATGTGCCCCTGTAAATGTATTAGTTTTGGCAGCTTATTTTTCATGCCATTATTTTAGATAAAGGAGGACAATTTTGGATACCACTGTTATTTGAAATCTCTGGGTGTCTAAAGTTTTAAACACCAAGAGTCTACCAACTTGGAATATATGCTTATTTGAAGTAGGGACTGGTTAGGGTTCTGAAAATAAGTACAATATGTATTTGGAAAGTTAATGCTGTTAAATTTGAATATACAAGGTTTCTTAGTACCAATTTTCTGCTTACAGGTGCTTATTGAGAGCTCACAGTGAAGAAAGGGATTTTTTTAAATTTTTGTTTTATTGAAGTGCAAATAACAATGAGACAGTTTTAAGATACCTTGACAAGATGGATTTGATAAATTAATACATTGCAAACTGTTTTCATAATGTTTTGGTATCATAGAAGGTGCAAACATGATATTATACTTACAGACATTATTATACCGTATGTCTCTTATCAGTAAATAGAGTGTAGCTGTTTGAGTATCTTATTTTTTATACCTCAATTACATCAAAGATTCAATAATTAATAATTTCTACCTTGTTATTTTCCTAGTGGTTGTCCATAGTACTGGAAGCTGACATAATATCCTGTCCAACCACCATTAGTGCAAATCTTGTCTCTCATAGAATTATGTAGAAACACAGTGTTACCTATCCCAACTGTACTGTCTATATACACACACATCATGATTTTTCCTTTCTTTATCCCTTCCTTTGTCTACACCTGTCAGAGATGGGCATTCCATTGTCATTCAACTAACTTAGGTGCCTGAACTTGACAACACAATCCAACACAGTCCAGCATTCCACAACAATAGTGAGTTATCCGAAGAAGTTGTTGACCATAGCCATTTACATCTCAACTTAATAATATTATGGCCCCACAATGTATACTTCCATTTTTATACTTTTCTGCTGGATGGTTAAGACCTAGATAGAGCAAGACTTATATACCAACACATGTACTTTATGTTTCTGATGAGGTCAGTGAAGTCCCCTCAGGGTTTATCTTGTAGTCCTGTACCTTATTCTGTAGAGCCTTTGTCTGTGTCATCCATCTGGATGAGTCACAGCCAATGCTTGACCAGTTTGCTCTCTGTGAGAGCCTGAGAGAAAGTTTTCTCTCCATGTGACTCTCCCCAGGCACACTATAGAACTTCGATCTCTTTCCTCTGTGGCTCCATAATCTCCTTGTTGAGAAAATTTGGAGCTCAACTGAGTTTCATGATGTTGCAGTACAGGTTTTCCTGTGTCCTGAGTCTTCGCTGACCTTGAAAGGCTAGGGCCAAAATGTTGGCTGGCCTTGTGGCTCTTCTATTTCTCCAACTTTGATCTGTGAACCTAGGTTGTTAACCATCCAGAAGAAAAGCTGATTAGTATCCTGCAGCATATGCCATTCACTTTGCCTTATCTGACTCAATTGATTTTAGTTGCTGTACGTTTTCCATTTGTATTTCTGCTTTTCACTTGTTATACTAGGGAGACTATACAATATTTACACATGTGTGTCTGGTTTATTTCACTTATGAGTATATGTTCAAGTGGCATCCACTTCAGTATAAATGCTTCAAACTTATCATTCTTAATAGCTGAGTAATACTCCATTATATAGAAATACCACATCTTTTTCAATCATTCCTCATGTGATGGACATCTTGGTTGTTTCCAAGATTTTGCTATCACACATTGTGCTGCCATAAACATAGGTACACATATATCACTGTGATACAATGTTTTCAGTTCCTCTGGGAAAATTCCCAGTAGGGGATAGCTGGCTTGGATGGGATTTCTAGTCCTACTCCTTTAAGGAATCTCCACACTGACCTCCACAATGGTTGTACTGAAGATAGGGATTATGTCAGATGGTGGAGGCTTTAAAGTCTTTGGAAGGGATAAATCTACAAAAAATTTTCAAAGTATCACTTGTTTTGCCAGATGTGGTGGCACCCAACTGTAATTACAGTATTCAGGATACTGAGGCAGCAATACTGCTGTGAGTTCAAGGCCAGCCTGTGTTACATAGAGTTCAAGGTCAGCCTAAACTGCATAGTGAAACCCTGTCTCAAAAAGACAAACAAAAAAGTATTTATTTATTTATTTGTTTATTGGCAGAACCGGGGATTGAACTTAGGCCCTTGCACTTGCTAGGGAAGCACTTATTCCACTGAGCCATCTCCCTGCCCCTAAAAATGTTTTTTACTGCAGGAATTCCCCTTCTCCTAGAGTAATGATTTGAATGCAGCGGTATGTGTATGGTAGGCAAGTGTTCTCACACTGAGTCATATCCCCAACTCTTTTATTGTACTTTGAATTAGTTGTCACACTGGCCTTGATCTCATGATTCTACTTCAGCCTTTCAAGTGTGGGATTGCCAGTTTATGCTGCCATGCCTGGCTCAAGTCATGTTATTGAAACTGATAGCTCTTTCTTGATACACTGAAAATGTTTATTATGTCTGGAAAAAAATCGACTTTTCCCATACTCTATAATGTGATTTTGAAAACATGGTAAATCTTGTAGTCTCTTAATGTGAAGGTAGGGTAAAGATTTTAGCTTGGTATGTTATACCAAGTTAGGACCCGGTGCAGACTTTTTCAGAAGTTCTTTGATTGAAGCTTTTTGGTTTTTGATGAGGTTAGGTAGAAGGACTTGGAAGGTAGGCCGTCAGCTTTTACATCTGGGATGGTGTATTAATCTGTTTTCTGTTGCTATGACAAAATACCTGAAGCTATGTACTTATAAAGACTATAATATAGTTCATAGTTTTAGAAGCTCAGTTTAAGACTGGACAGCTATATTTGGTCTCTGATGATGGCTTTATGGTAGAGGGCATTACAGTAGCAGGTGCACATGCAGAATTGAATACATGGTTAGATAGGGATCCAGAGAGTAGGGAGGAGATAGCCTTTCTTTATATTTTCAAGAACAACTGTTGTCACACAGGTACTACATTAATCCTATCTGGGTATGCTGGTGCATGTCAGAAATCATAGCAACTTGGAGGCTGAGGCAGGAGAATTGACACAAGTTTGAGGCCAACTTGGGCTACATAGAGAGTTCAAGGGCAGCCTGGACATAGTGCAATGCTGTCTCCATAGAACGATAAACCAAACCAAACCAACCAAACTTAAAACAAACCACCGAGTTAATTCCAGTGTGACAATATCACCAATGATTTAACCACCCTATTGGAATCAAGTGTTGAGCATATAAATTCTTATATAAATTGTTAGGGAACAAATCACATCAAAATAATAGCTGATTCTAAAGAAGGGAAAGTTAGTTAGGTGGCAGCACTAGTGTAGATGATCAGAGTAAATGCATCTTAATTCTTAGATAATACCAAAAAGGCAAGTCAGATGTTTAAAAAATTAGTGCATACTAGTAATACAGTACACACCAAGTCCCTAATTTACAAATGAGTTTGTTCCCAGAGAGTGTTTGTAAGTCAGATTCATTTATATCAAAGTGAATCTTTTTTTTTTTTTTTTTTCTTATCCCCAAAGTGAGTTTTATAAAGTACGTTTGTTAAAGTTCACAACTCAAATGTTTGTAAGTCATGGACTTATTTAATGAAATTTGTGTTAGTATATTGGCACATACATACAACATTTTGACTATTTTCATTCCTATATTACCACTCTCTCTCTCTTTTTTTTTTTTTTTTGGTGGAACCGGCAATTGAACTCCAGGCCCTTGCGCTTGCCAGAGAAGTGCTTATTCCACTGAGCCATCTCCTTGCCCCCACCCTCTCCCTTTTATTCTTTCCCCTCATCTTTGTCTTCATCTCTAAAAGTCTACACTATAGTTTCTTATCCTTCCTACCAAGAGAAAACATATAATTTTATGAGACTACCATTCCCATCCATTTTGCTGCAAATGATATAATTTCATGTTTATGACTGATTAATAATTTAATATGTATATGTGCCACATTTGCTGCCATCTGATGACAGGCATCTAGGCTAGTTCAACAACTTAGCTATTGTGAATGGTATAATACATTTGGATGTGTATTATGGCTTTTGTTTAGATGTCCCTCTAAGGCCTCACAGTCATAGCTGGGGCTTTTTCAGGGTGGCTGGATCTAGAAGGTGTCATGCTATAATTGATTTATTTTGCAATGCGAGGAATCAATGCTTGATCCTAGATAGAAAGAGCTGTGGTTGTCCCTTGCTGTTTTGCTACTTTTCATGTGCTACGAACTGTTTTTCTTCTGTGACGTCTGTCCATGCCCTGCCTTGGAGCCAGCCAATTATGGACTGAAACCTGTACAAACTGTGAGCTAATAAATAAACAAACCTTCTTTCTTTAACTTTGGGTGTCAGATATTTTGAACCAAAAATGAAAAAAGTAACTGAGCTAGAATATGTTACCAGAGAAGTGAGGTTATTTCTGTGGCTGTACCTGACCATGCATATGGTCAGAAGCCTTTGGAGTTGGCTTATGGTAAGGAGAACAGTTAAGAAAGGTTTGGAGATCCCAGCTGAAAAAGTACAGCTGGAATTCCTGAAGCTGTACTGTATGGGAGATTCTAGTCAGAGCTCAAAAGACCAGAACACAGATAGAAATTGTGCAGATAAAGACCAGGTTCAGGAGGTTTCTGCTGGAAAAGGACTGTTTTGACTGTTTTGACTGTTGTAGAAATTTAGCCAATAATTGGTTGGCTCCAATGCAGCATGGCATGGCATGAAGATATCACAGAAGAGAAATAGTTCATAGCTGGTTCATAGCAGGTAGAAGGTAGCAGTCAGCAGGGGACAACTACAGCTCTTTCTGTCCTTTACATATTATCCAGACTGTTTAGGGTGGGTAGCACTCACACCTTTAATCTTCATGCTCTTGATCCTAGCATTGCACTGTGAGTGAATTCCAGCGTCACACACTCTAGATCCAACCACTTCTGAAAAGCCACCACCTATGACCCTATGAGGCTTTGGGGGGACATCTAAACACAAGTCATGATCTGCCTCTGGCCCCCTAAGACTCACAGTGTGTATACATCACTATTGTGTGTTATCTTTCATTCTTTTGGGAATATACAAAGGAGTAGTATGGCTGGATTAAGTGGTATTTCTATTGTTAGTTTTCTAAGTGATCTCTATGCTGATTTCTTAGTAAGATCTTGCACTAATTTACTTTCCCACCTGCAGTGTAGAAGGGTTTGCTGAGGTAGGTTTTTAGTTCCTCTTACCTAGAATTCCTCTCGGGTGTCATGTACGGGGCATGGTTGTCACATTTTTAGAGATTTCACAAAAAAGCCAATACCCAAGGGTTTTCTGACAGCATTCTTTTACTGGACTGTGCAGAAGCCACTGGCGTTAAAAGGAGTAGTGTCTTTGTCAACTCAGTACAACTGTCTCAGTTACTTTTTAATTGTTGCTGGGACAAAATACTGGACACCCAAAATTAAGGAAATAAAGGTTTATTTTATTTAGCTCACAGTTAGTGAAGGTTTCAGTCCATACTCTGCTTGCTCCAAGGCAGAGGAGAGCAGGTCATGGTGGCAGGGAACAACAAAGAGCAGAGGAGAACCAGCCCCTCTAGTGTCTATAAATAGCCTCTCTCTCTTCTGTGGGGACTGCGAAGACTGGAGCTCCTCCAAGGAAGTGCAAAGATCAGAACTCCTCCAAGAAAGTGGAGGGCACAAAAGCTTTCCTCAACCGCTTTATATACCTGTTTTGTTCAGAGTCACTCCAGGGCAGGTCCTTCTGGCCCTAGGGCAGATGCCAGGGGCACCACACACCAGGATGTGGAGTTACCTAGCAGATCCAGCCAAGCTTCTGACATCTTGAGTTGACCCAATGTATCCACCACCACAACAGCTGAACTCTGATAAGCTGTTTTTACCCTACTTGTTTTGCCTGTCCATTGAAGGACAGTGGTATAGAATCAAGGGGCAAGTTGCTGTGACAGCTCCCCAGATAATGATGAAAAATCAGTACTGTTTGAGGTGTCCTGGAATACCAGTTGTATATTGACTGCATCTGAAAAAATACTATAGACAAAAACTTCCTATTCTTTTTTGAGACAGGGTTTTGATAGATTGGTCTTGAACTTACTATGAACCTCAGGCTGGTCTTGAACTTGTAATCCTTCTGCCTCAATCTCCAAAGTGCTGAGATTATAGGCGTGTTCCACCACACCTAAAAACTTTGTGTATTTAATTCTTAATTTTATATATATTTAATTTTTGTTCTGTTTTGTTTTTGTTTTTGCTTTTTTTTTTTTTTTTTGTCTTTTTGAGACAGGGTCTCACTATGCAGTTCAGGCTGGCCTTAAGCTCACTTTGTAGCTCAGGTTGGTCTCAGACTCACAACAATCCTCCTGCCTCAGCCTCCCGAGTGCTAGGATTACAGGTATGCGGCTTTTCTTTGTTTTTTAAGACAAGGTCTTGCTATATAGTTTAGGCTGGCCTTGAACTCACTATGGAGAATTGGATGACTTCAAATTTATGGTAATCTTTCTGCCTGAACCTCCTGAGTGCTGGAATTACAGGCATATACCACTGTGCATGCTTATGTGCACTTAATGTTTATTAAAAATGAGTCATAATGTAAGTCATGGTTTTTTGCATTTATTCTTTTATGTTTCTTAAGCTCTTTCACTGTATTGGAACTTTCTTCCTACATATTGTAAAGTTCTTGCTGGATCTACAATGTGCTGCTAGCACATGGTTTTTATTTGGTGGAAACATACTGTTTTCTGTGTAATCTCTGATTTATTGAACTGGTCCCTGGTGTTGGCATTTTTCCTTTGTTATAATGAACAGTAATGTGACAAACATCTTTATAGCTGTATTTCTGGACTTGTCTTTTGTTTTTTCCCCTTTCTATAATTTCTTATGTATGCAGTTGCTGAGTCAGGTGAAATGCAAATTTATAAAGTATTGACTTTGAAAGAAAAAAATATTTCTGAACTTGGGGGCCTGCCCATTAGCTCAGTTGTTAAAGTGACTGATTAAACAAAACGATCAGGATGCTGTGGTTTGATCCACGGATCCTTAAACCTGCCCTGAAGGCATCCTGAGCCAGTGCCCCCCTCCCTCCCCCAAAAAACCCCACTTATAAAGTATTGACTTTGTATTGCAAAGTTGCCTAACAGAGATTGTGCCAATTTTATGGTAACACTTCTATCAGCAATATAGATTAGTAACAAATAGATAGATAAACTTTGAAAATAAATCTGGGGAACTTGCTATTTTGAGGAATTTAGTGTCAGGTAAAGGAACTGACAAGTTTAGAATAGAAAAATAAAACAGGGAGTTTGGAGTCAGATATAATTGCAGTTTTGCTACTTTGACTTCTGATAAGTTATTGGATGTCTTATATTTTTTCTTCTGTTAAGACTCAGGTAACTCTCTTATTAGAGGTGGTGTGACAGTTAATGTAGTTAGTTTTGCAGCACTCAATTTATATCCCTCTCCTAGTCTTTTTTTTTGGTAAATTGTAATGTCATTTACCTTTTTTTTTGAAAATGAGGATAAACTTACAGTTGAATGGTCAGCACTGGTCCTGAATAACATTCCTAGTTGGACAGCAAATGCTCACTTAATCAAAAAAAGTCCTTAATTTAACTGTTAAGTTTTTTTCGGTCTTAGGGATTTATGGATTTTGGATTAAACTCCACTGGGATTAGGTTCACATTGGTCAGACCTGGAATTTGCTGGTGGATCCTGTTCCTCCTTGGCAACTGAATCTAATACTGGTCCCAGTACAGTTTAGGACCCATGGGGCTGTGCCGGAAATAGCTTATTTGTTACATCCTGTTTTCTGTCATGCTGCTTAGAATAGAGATTCCGCTAACCCCCCTCAAACATTTAATCCTTCTCTTCAGTTTCTGTAAGTGCTCTGAAAAACCTGGTGGTATTTTTGAATTATGGGTGGTAGTTGTGGAGTGGATAAAGATGATTTTCCCCCTTTGATTTCCTCAGAAATAAGCCATTATAATTTTGATGTTTACTGCTATTTCTTAAGGTCACTAGGTGATTTTACACATTTTATTTATTTTTGATTTATTTAGTACAGGGTCTTCAGGGTCTCACTACATAGATTGGTCTCATAATGAATCTCCTATATTTAGCCTCCCAGGCACTGGGATTCAGATGTGTGCCATCATGCCCAGTCTCACTTGCTATGTCAGTGTACCCGGGGGCAGGGCCTGCGTGGCACTTGGGGGATCGAACCAGTCCTTGCATCTGCCAAAGCAGTCATTTTAGTCCACTGAACCATCTGGCTGGCCCAATTTTACACATTTTAAATGACAGGTGCTTAGCATGGACTCAAAATTATTTCACAGGAAAATAATTTTTTATTTAAATTGTCAATTACTCTTTATAATTAAAATAAGGCAATGCTGAAATTACACAATATAGATTAGGGATGTAACTCAGTGATAGAGCGCTTGCCTAGCATAGGTTGCATCCCTAGAACCACAAAACAAAACAAAACAGCCTAAGCCCCGATTAGAATTTATTTTATTTTATTTTTTTTGCAAGGTGGTTTAAAATGGTATATGAACACTGAGTGATCATTGGAGAAAAAATCAGAAAGTGTGGCTGAATAAAAGTTTAGAAAGTGATAGAGCCACTGCCTGTCTTGTGAGACCCCGAGTTTGATACCTAGCACCACAAAATAAAGAAACACATAAATTAAAAAAAATAAGAAAATTGCTCTTCTTTCTACCAAAGATGGCCATAACGATTCATTACAGTTTTTGGGATAGGGTCTTTGTATGTAGTTCAGGCTGACCTCAAACTTACTGTGATTTTCTTGACTTGGTCTCCTGAGTGCTGAGGTTATTAGATGTGTGCTGCAACATGCTGGCTACTATTGTAGGTTTTTTTTTTTTTTTAATGTATTTGGTACAGTGACTCACTACACAGCTGGGACTTTTAATGATTCCCCTATTTCAGTCTCCCTAGCATTGGGATTACAAATGTGCACCACCATGCCTAGTCTCAGAGGCCTGCTCAGTGTACCCAGGGGCAGGGCTGGTGTGGCATGTGGTGCCCGAGATTGAACAACCCAGTCTTCGCACTTGTCTAAGCAGGTGCCCAGTCTGCTGAGCTTTCTCGCCAGCCCTTTGTTACCTTTTGAGTTTAAATATTTTATCTTCAATAACCATTCAAGATGAGGCAATTGTTTGAACATTAGAAATAATTTAAACACTATTTGTGAATAAGGACAGTTTGGGCTGTTACTCTGAGTCCTGAAACTACCATTGTTTGGCTGTGTATAAATTATTAAAACCTAGGAGATAAATTTGTTTTTCTCATTTTTTTCCTCCTCCTTTTTCCTTTGCTTTGCTCTGCCATTTTCTTCCCTTACTATGTATCCCAGCTTGAGAATACACTGTAGTATAGTATTAATGACAAGTAAGGATATAATTCTAAAATAACAGTTGCTAAGAATTAAAATGTTCTTAGTTATATGTCACATATTTACTGTCAAATCTGTTAAAATAAAATGTGATTGTTTGCAGAAGAAAATTTATTACACAAGAAGGCTGTAGGCTAATATTTAGTTTTTTTTGCAGAACCAGGGAATGAATATTGAACTCAGGTCCCTACGCTTGCCAGGGAAGCGCTTATTCTACTGAGCCATCTCCCTGGCCCCTATTTAGTTCTTTAAAAGGCTATGGAAAAAGTTTTATTATGTCACTTTAATACTTATCACAATTTGTGGTTTCAAACAATACACTCATATTGAGAGTTTGCTGTTTATAGGTTGCCATCAGATTAGTTTAGCAGCAGAACCCAAGGTTCTGAATGTTTCCTTGCAGATAATGTTGCTCCTTGAAAGCAGCAGTTGAAGAAATGAGACAGTAGAACAGTTCCTAATTTGGATTAACTTTGATGCTTGTGCTTTTTGTCTTGATAAGCAGGTCAAGCTTGAAACTGAATAGCGACTCTGGTTCTCAAATCTAGTTTCTCTAAAACTAGCTGGCATTGTTTATGCCCCTTAAACCCACATTTTTTCTTGATGACTTTTTAGATCCAATCTCTGTTCCTGGCTAGAGATTTTCAGCGGAGAGTGTGTTAACACCGATGGCTACTATAAAATGGATCTTTTAATTTTTTCCTGTAGCCTCCATTTCATTATAATGGCACCTTTTGTTTTATGTAAAGGGGGGGCATGGTGGAGGTTGTATGGGCAGAAAAGGAGTTTTACTTGAAAGTTGGTTAAGTACTGGGCTTTGTATCTGTTCTTTGTAGCCCAGCTGAAATAAGTGTGCATTGGCTGTAAACCAAAATGAAATATGTCTTATTGGTTCTCTGAGATAACATCTTTTTTATTTTTCCTTCAGATTCTGCTTTTCTCTATTTACCAAGGCTCATTCTTTTGCTGGAAAACAGTTTAAGAACTTTCTCATCATTATGTTTGACAGTGGTTTGAATTTTAAAAATTTTAATGTCTACCTGAAGGAGTTAAAAGATTCAAAACACTCTTATTGGTCTTTAACAAAATTCACAGATGTACCCTTTATCATTGAATTACTGTTGAGTAGACTTCTTGTTTCCCACATTGTCTAGAAAATGTAGGAATTTTCTTTGTTGCTGGTTTCACTTGATATCATGCTTCAGACCCACTTTTTGATCTTAGAATCTCATCTGCCATTCTGTTCCCCAGCTCTTACGTTGCATGCCCCACTTCTGTTACTGTCTGACAGACACTGTTGAAATAGTGTATATATTGTGCTGAAAAAAGTACAAGTTGGTTTAAAAATGACACTCCCTATCTGGGCTGAAGCACACAGTTTAAGAGATGTTGTTTTATAGGATGAAGTCCCACTTTGGATAGAAAGGTATGGAAGAAAATTCTGTGATTCTAGTTTTCTTCGCATCTCACACAACTGAAAGTTGTTAATACTAACTGAACTGCAGGTCCTTGCATATTTTAGGTCTTTGGCTTTATTCTTGGAATCAGTCAATCAATCAATCAATCAATCAATCAATCTCCTTTCCTTTCTCTGTCCTCCCTTTTAATTCCTCCTCTTCCCCCCTGTTGTCTCTATTTCCCTCTTTTCTTCTCCCTCTTCCTCTCCCCTTTGCCTGTCTCCCTCCCTCCTTCTCCCTTTCCCTCTGCTTGTCTTCCTCCTTGTCTCCCTCTCCCTCTATTCTCCCTCTCCCACTCCCTCTCCCTGTCTCTTCTCTGTCTCCCTGTCTTATCTCTATCTTATCTCTCTCTGTCTTTGTGTGTCTGTGTTTACATTCTCAGCATTCCTTCTATGACCTTCTGGAGGATAGACAGAATGTCTTAACTGCTTTTCTTTTTGCAGCTGGATTTAAGATCAATTAATAGTTTTTTGTTGAATGGAACAGTGTATTTACAACCCTCAATTTGGTTACTTCAAACATGATGATAGGAGTTAGAAGAAGCTGGTAATGATTCTGGGAGAAGTGGCTTATGAAAAGATTTGGGGTCCGGCCAAATAGCTCAGTGGATCAAAGTACTGAGTTTGATTCCTGGGCCTGTGGTGGCACATGCCTGTAATCCCAGCTCTTGGGAGGCTGTAAACAGGTGGACCACAACAAGTCTCATATAGTAGTGAGACCCGGTAGATCCTTCCCTAAAAAAAATACCAAAGGGGGGGGGAAGAAAATATTTGGGAGAGAATTATAGGAAATCTATAATAAGTGAGTTTTCTAAAGCAGACTAACATTAGAGAGACAAGTAACATAAAATACTTCTGTGGGTAGCTTTTTAAAGAATTGCCTGTTTGAGAAAGAATCGGGGCAGGAGATTCAAAATTGTCTTGTCTGTCTAGTACAGGGTCTCAGCTTGGACTCATAGTGATCCTCCTGTTTTCAGCCTCCCCAGTGCTGGGATTACAGGTGTGCACCACCACTCCCAGACCTGTCCTGGCTCAGGGTGTCTGGGGACGGGGCTGGCAGGGCGTGTGGTGCCAGGGATCGAACCCCAGCCCCTGTTGCCGAAACAGGTGTTCAGTTTGCTGAGGTATCTTCCTGGCCCCAAAATAGTCCTGTCTAAGGAACAGACTCAAGTCAAGCTTTTGTGAGCAGTTCTTCCAGCCAGCCCATCAGAAGATAAGGTGCCTACAATTGCTTTCACCTTTTGGTTTGTTGTTCCTATTACAAAAGAGAGCCTAGGATATATATATATATATATATATATATATATATATATATATATATATATATATATATATATTTTTTTTTTTTTTTTTTTATCTCTTTTAGTAAACTTTTAGCTTTTGAAGAATGCCATGTTATTCTTGTCTTTAAGTGACCTAAAAGTGTTTTGCATTGAGGGAGTCCTGAGTTTTGTTTTTTGATTATATGGTGGACGTGGCAAAACTAATAAAAACTTACTAGGTTCCTTGGTTAATAATATTTTCTTAGGCTATAGAATCTATAAACATAATCAGTCTGGCAGGGTTCTTGCTGTTAATACCAGAGACTAGGTGAATCATTTCTTGTTTTCTGTGAACAACCCTAAATTAAGAGTACTGATGATCATAAGTAGCTGAATATGAAACCATAACAAACACTGCTTGGAGCTTTTCTACCCTCTTTGATGATTTTCTTTCTCTTGAGCTGCAGGTCAAAGCCTTAAGAGGAAAGAGGCTTGGTGTATATTATTTGCTTAATAATGTCACTATGTATATGTTGAAGTTGCTAGATACCCACAGTGTTAGGTAAATAAGATAGTAGTCGAAGAAGCTTAAAGATGAACCACTGTTAACAAAGTGAGATTGAGACTACAAGTGCAAGAGGCAGAGAATTTGATTTGCATTGTGAGTATAGCTAATGTGAAGACATCTTTTCATTTCTTAGGTAAGGAATGATGAATAATTGTTCCAGGGATTTCCAAACCAAATCTCTAAATTTAAAATCACAAGCTTTAAGAATCAATTATTATGGCCCTAGCTGAATTTTTTTTTTTTTCAGAACCGGGGATTGAACTCAAGCCCTTGTGCTTGCCAGGGAAGCATTTATTCCAATGAGCCATCTCCCTAGCTCCTCCTAGCTGAATTTTAATGCTTAGATTGGTGAATGTAAAACTTTTATTTTTATCCCTTATTTTTATTTTAGATCAGTGTCTTCCTGGTCCATTAGTTTCTTGCTTTTTTTTTTTTTTTTTTGGCGGAACCGGGGATTGAACTCAGGCCCTTGCACTTGCCAGGGAAGCGCTTACTTACCTCCTGGTCCATTAGGCAAAGGGAAACTTATTTAGGCCATCATGTATCTACTTCCTTATTTAAAAATGGGTATATTTTTTAGTGACATTTTATGTTGAGTGTACGCCTTTTAAGCAGTCATTTAGTTCCTTAGTAATTGAGTATGAAAGTAGGGGAGTTGTTCTAATACCTTTCAACTACCATTATCTTTATTTTTCTCAGAAGGATAATAACACTGGTCTTGAAACTGGGAAGTACAAGTCCTAGAATGAGGACCTGAGAACTCTGGCTAATAGATTTTGACAATTATATCAGCATGGATAATACCTAAGATCAAACTATCTTTTCATTTATTCTATTCTAAAAGCAAATAGTGTAAACCATAAGTTGTGAAAAGTGACACTAGTTTCAGACCTTGATTTAGTTCAGCCCCAGATTCATTTACCCTGGCAGTAATGATTTTTGATAAGTAAATTACTCCGTGTCTTTGAACCTATGAAACCTATGTTTCTCTTCTGAATATTCAGAAAAGTGGTGCCTATTGTGTAGGATTATTGTGAGAATGAGCCGAGATAGCTTTTTGGAGGTATTTCCTATGGTGCTGGTCTTCGATAAACTTGATCTTCGATAAACACTGACTTGGTTCTCAGTGCTCCCCACTGTCTGCCGTGGATACTGCAAAGGTAAATTCTTGGTAATCAGAACTCAAGCAGTCTTTTGAAAATCTTTTTCTGAATTTTTCAAATTCACTGTCAAGCTTTGAAAAGGTTTGAAAACACCAAACTTTCAATAAATGGCTAATACTTTAAAATTAAATTCTCAGAAACTTTTATGTTGTTTTTCATATATTTAAAGTATTGAAAATAGTTTTTAAAGTATTTGGAAAGCCTTGGGAAGATCATTTTTCCATGGGGGGGGCTTTAGTTTTTTTTAATCTATAATTAAAAATCAGGGATAGGAAGTCAGACTAGTCTTTAAGAGTTTCTTCCAGCTCTCAGTCTATAATTTTTTTATTTGTTCAATGAGAAAAATTGCCTTTAAAATGTTATCAGAATAACCAGGATTACACTGGGAGACAAATACATATTACACTTTGTGGTGGGACCTGGACTGTCTTTATTGAATAAATGGAATTTGATTTATATGTGAGCTTTGTTATTAATTTGGTGTTAGTTGCTAAATACAGGGATGATCTTTAAACTCTTTCCTAGGAGCTAAGTGATTCTTTTATTTGTGTAACTATAAAGACTGAAAAATGAAACAAAGCACCTCTAAATTGAACTTCTAAGATAATTGGGAGTTTATTTAAATTAAGCAATCCATGTAATAAAATTTGTAACTTGTCTGGGCCTTTCAATGCCCAGACACTTCTGATTCATCCTGATACAAATACTGCTTTAATAAGTTTGTGCTGGAATACATCTGGATAGATAATTTGTTATAATGTAATATTAACTTTTAGCTTTTTCTCTTAACTCTGAAACCAACTATTCCTTGTTCCTTTGCACCTCAGGCTTGCTTGCTTGCTTCCTTGCTTCCTTGCTTCCTTGCTTATAATTTATTTATTTATTTATTTATTTATTTATTTATTTATTTATTTATTTATTTATACTGGGAACTCAGGACCTTACACTTGCCAGGCAGGTGCTTATGTTGCTGAGCAATCCTGCATAAGTTGTTTTAGTAAATCAGTCTCTCCCTTCTTGATTCTCACTTTCCTCATGTGTAAATGCAAAAAAACATTCTCTCTCTCTGTCTCTCTCTCTCTGTCTCCCTCCCTCTCTCAAGGCCAGGACCTTTACACTAAGCTACATCCGTACCTCTTTAAAATGTTAAAATGTTTTATTTTTATTTTTATGTTGAGACAGTGTCTTGTGAAGTTTCTCAGCCAGGACTTGAAATTATGATCCTCCTGCCTGAGCCTTCCAGATGCTGGGATTACAGATTTGTGCTCCTGTGCTCCATGAAATCTCTCACAGGGTTATTGTGAGAGTTAATTATGTCAGCTGTCCAGCAGAGAATGAGTGCTCAGTAAATGGCAGCTACTTTAATTATGTTATATAAAAATGTATTCAGCTTCTTACACTTGGCATTTTAAATATGAAATGTGGGGCAATGAAGTGTTTGTATCGAGTATCAGTGATACACTGCTACTCTGAATTATGGTAAGCTTTGGTATAAATCTCATGTTGGGAATGTGTGGTGATTTAAATTGTTACTAGAGATCTCAATATTTTATTTTTCTGATTTTTGTGTTTTTTAAGTGTCTTTTTCTAAATAATTTCAGCATTCTGTATATTATGTGACAGCTGCAAATACTAAGTGACAGATGCTGGATAGGAATGTCTATCAGATTTGAAGCAGAATGTCTTTGTATTATAGCTGGAGTGATTATAGAATTTAGCTCCAAACCTGAACTCATGAAGGGTTAGCGTTATCCTGGGGCAATAAATAAAAACCAAGAGTGCCTCAGGCCAATGAGGATGTTTGGCCATCTTAATTACTGCTAGGATGAGGCAGTTTAAGAGGTCTAAAATTTGTGGAGTATTTTGTTTGAACCCAAACATCCCATCTTCAGTTTTTTCTTTCTTTTTTTCCCCTGTATTTAGGACAGGGTCTGCAGGGTCTACAAGGTCTCACTACGTAGATCGGACTTGTAGTGATTCTCCTGTTGTAGCCTCCCAAGTGCTGGATTAGAGCCACTTACTACCAGATCCAGTGTCAATCTTGGTCTCAGGCCCCCCCATGGACCTGCCCGGCACAGCATGATGCCAGGGATTGAACCCTGGCCACTGGGCTGTGCCTAAGCAGGTTCTTTAGTAGTCCGTTGACCTATCAGGGCCTGGCCCTGTTTTCTTTTTTTGAAAGAGTCTTATCTGCAGTTGAGGCTGGCCTCAAACTCATTTGCAATGACCTTTCTGCCTCAAACTCCCAAATGCTGGGATTATAGGTGTGGGCCACCACGCCCAATCAGCTTTTTTGGTCATAATTACTGATTTTTTTTGGGAAATAGTAAATCTTACATCTGGAAAAACACTACATGAATAGTTTGATGACTTAAATATTAACTAATATATATGCTCATTTTTATATTTTACTATTTTTCTTAATTCCTATAATTTCAGCAATCTTTATGAAAATGATGGGAAAGGGTAAAAGAAGCAAGCTTTTAATTCTTAGTCATGTCAGATGAACATTGTAAAATAGAGTTGTATAAAATGAAAATTATGATATTCTAAAGGTTTTTCTTTGAGAAGGTAGAGATAAAGATGGCAGTGAAAATCAGCTGTGTTTTACGCAGCTCTTACATTGCCTATATCAATGATGGTGAACCTATAGTGTGTGTGCCACAGTGGGCTTTATGTCATTGAAAGATCTAAAAGGTTCACCATCAATGACCTGTTACTCATCTTTCTTGTACCTTTTACCCTATTCTCTTAAGTCTCATATGATTGTACTTTAGAGTAGTATAAAACTGTACTCAGATGATATAAGTTGGGATGTTAGAAGGTTTTTTTTTTTTTTTTTTTTTTTATGGGTCTGTTTTTACATAATAAAGGCATCTTGGTCTTGTGGAAGGAATGTGGGACCTGGCCGCAGACAAACTGAAGTTTGAAATTGCAGCTTTCTCCCTTTTGCTGTATGTCCTTTTGCAAATCACTTAGCTCCTGAGCCTCAGTTTTCTAACACTGTGGTGTGAGGATTAGGGAACACATTTAAAGTGCCTGTCACATACTAGGTTCTTAAGCAATGTTGGCAATGATGAGTGTATGACATAGATGGGAAACCTTTTATGAAATTATTGTCATGGTCTTACTACTAATCTTGTTTTACTCTCAAAGTCATTGTTTCCTTTAGTGGGTTTTCATTTAAACATTATCTCTCTCTCCCTCTTGGTTCTGTGCACCACATCCTGAGAAATTTGTGGTTAGTAGCAGAAACCTGATTGTCACACAGAAAGTGGGCCCTCTCCCAAGGCTTCAGTAAACTGCCTAGGACCATCCCTGACCTCCAAGCCATCATAGGTGCACCCCTGCCCCAACTAACATTCAAGTTGCCTATGTGAAGGAGTAATTTGTTGCGGCCTCTAACTGCTTCTTCTCTTCCTTCCTTTTTGTCATCCTGCAGTGTTCTGTGCCAAGGTCTTTGTGGCTAGGCTGCGCCAACCTGGTAGAGAGCATGTGCGCACTGAGTTGCCTGCAGAGCATGCCCAGTGTCAGATGTCTCCAGGTGCCTCTCTTCTTTCTTGTTGTAAATGTGTTTTTACGTATGCCATGAACATTTGTTGAAACTTGCAGTAGTGTGTTTAATCCAATGTTAAGTCTGCTAAATGTTCTGTGTAACCCTCTGCTTTCCTCCAGCCTGGGTGCCCTACATGGAGGAGTTAGTACCAAGAGGGGCCTTTCAGAGCCAAATGGGTCTTCAGCTGGGCCTGGTCCTGCTCCTTTTTCTATTCTTGCTTTTTATTCTTTTCCCTTCACCTTGAAGTTGTATTCTCATATTTAATAGTTGTGCATGTGCCAAAACAAAAACAAAAAACAAACCCTGACAATTATTTGGCTATCATTAATGGTTCTTCATTCAGTTGGGAGGGTTTCATAATTAAAGCGGTTATTTTTCTGTTTTGAAACTCATCCTTTTTGGTTTTCTTTTTCTTCCCCTTCAGAAAAAAAAGGGAGGGAGGGAATCACTAATTTATAAAGCCTCCAATTGAAGCATGTAAAGATCACAGCTTTATGCTGCCAGTAATTGTCAGTTTGGGCCACTTCCCAAAGGCCAGATTTGGCACCTGTCCTCAGAGTCCACCCAGTTTTCCAGGCCGAGGCTGGCAGAGAATTCCACAGATGAAAGTAATACTTTTTTTCTTTCGATGAGGGTGGGAGGGTGGGATGTGGTTGCTCAGGATAAAACTATTAGCACAAGTGCAGTGATCTGTCTTGTTGGGTTGGCTTCTAAGAGAACCAAGGCCAAAAATACTGTGGCCCTATTTGTGAAGCTCAATTTAGAGAAAGCATGTGTTTAAGTAAATACCTTGTCAGCAGTATTCAGTTTTCATCACTGCATATTCTAAGCAGTTTGATATATCTTTCCTTTGAAAAGCAGTATTAAGTTCCTGGTGTTCTGTTGAGACTGTCTTATGCTAGGAAAAGTGTAAAATGAGTGTAAATAATTAAGAGGGATATGACTGATGACATGGGTAATTTCACTGTTCTCAAGGTTATCTTTCTAATTGATGTTTATAGTCTTTAAGTGGAGCTGGGGGCTAGGAAGAAGGAAAAGTTCCTTCTTTTTGGGTTGGGGATTATTATTATTATTATTATTATTATTAATTTTACTTATGGTTAGACATTCTGAATAGCATTGGTATGCTTATTGATTCAAATTGCTTTCTTTAGAAAACTGTTGAAACCTTAATCACTTAACCTGAAGTGTTACATCAGGATAAGGCTGGGTTGTCTTTAGATTCTATAGAAGTAGTCTTAGAATATAGGAATTATCTGTTTCAGTGAGGCTGCAGTATTATGTGCATTTAGCTTTTGGAAAAGCAGCTTGCTTATTTGTAATATAACTTTAACAAAAATGTTGAAAGGGCAATTTTGCATGCCTTCTTGGTGCTCTCTAATGGGTATTTGCATTGTACTAATCTTGCATTTTTGTGTCCTTTTTTTTTTTTTTAAATGGTTACTTGAACGGTAGAGTTGCTTTTCAGTGAGCTGACCCAGTTTTCTCTAGAAGTGGAAATTCAAGTAAGGAAAGAATTGTTAGTAAGGCCTTGAAGTGCAGGTTCTTTTTATTGCATGTAGTTAAAAAATTGACCAATGGAAGGCATCATTCAATATATTTTAGTAGCAGTGTTGTGAGTTGTCTGTGAATAGGTGAGTGGGAGGAAGTTTGGGCTCCTGCCTTGTTGCAAATGGAAAAATAAAGTCTTAGGAAAAAAATGTTTTTGACTCATCTCACCCAGTGAAAAATGATTTACGAGAGGTTGAAACATTGCCTTCTTTGACTCTTATTTCAGTGACCGAAGCAATTACTTTTAGATGTGTGCAGAGAATTCTTTTAACTTAGGTTTTTATCTTCACTAGTATATAATTCAGAATGTGCAGCAGGTAAAATGAATTAAATACTTAGTTGATTGGAACTAGCAAATTATTATTACTATATTTTGTTTTGTGTGTGCATGGAAAGTAACCAGGTATTAATGAACCCAGAAGATTTCCTTTCTTTCCATTCATTTTATGTCATTATTATTTTAAATAAAAGCTGGTACATGGATTTTTAAATTCTTATCTTTTTTTTTTTGAGACAGGGTCTCACTATGCAGTTCAGGCTGGCCTTAAGCTTACTTTGTAGCTCAGGCTGGTCTCAAACTCACAACAATCCTCCTGCCTCAGCCTCCCGAGTGCTAGGATTACAGGTATGGGCCACCACACCCGGCTAAATTTTTATTTTATTTTATTTTATTTTTTGTCTTTTTGAGACAGGGTCTCACTATGCAGTTCAGGCTGGCCTTAAGCTCACTTTGTAACTCAGGCTGGTCTTGAACTCACAGCAATCCTCCTGCCTCAGCCTCCCGAGTGCTGGGATTACAGGCATGTGCCACCACGTCCGGCTTCTTATCTTTTAAGAAAGGTTGTTATTACTTTGTGATGTTGGTAATTGAACCCAGGGCTTCATATATTAGGCCAAGCACTCTACCATTGAGCTACACTCTGCCCATATTTTTACTTTTCATTTTTTCTACATTTAAAAAATAATACCAACATGTCCCTCTCTAGTCTCCCAGCAGTGTTAAAGTTTATTGCATTAGGTTGAGCTTTCAAAGAATGCCTCTTATATGCTGCATATCAGGTTGACCACAAAGGTGACTCCTCCTGATGCTGCATTCCAGAGTCATTTTAAGCAGGTCTAAAGACAAGTTTCCTGAAAGGACACAGCCTGGTTGACTGCAATGGGCTGTGGGGTTCCTTGAAAGGGTTTCACTAGACCTTCTGATCATTTCAAGTGGAGCCAACTGGCTTGTATGTGTGGCTGATAGTGTACTTTTTGAAAAAGCAGGGGTAAAGATAGCAGTTGCCTTTACGCATAATCTGGCCACTTATTTTTTGCCATCTGTGAGAGAAGGGCTAGCAAAGATTTAAATTCACTCACTGCTGACTGTATTTGGTGCTTCACTTTTTTTTTTTTTTAATATGTATTTAGTACAGGGTTTACAGGGTCTCACTACACTGATCAGACTCATAGTGATCCTCCTGCATAAGCCACCGAAGTGCTGGGTTTATAGGTGTGTGCCATCATGCCCAATCTCAGTCACTGTCTCAGTGTGCCCTTGGGGTAGGGCCAGCAGGGCATCTGGGGATTGAACCCTGGTCCCTGCGCTCTGCCTCAGCAAGTGCTTAAGTCCACTGAGCTATCTGGCTGACCCTTCACATGTATTTTTATGACTACTTTGCGAAGTAGGAGTTACTTGTCCCCATTTTTGTATGGAAATGGGGATTGAGGTGTTATATGCTGTTTGACTCAAGTATTTACAAAACTGGGACAAGCATGATGGTGCACACCTGTAATTCCAGCTCTTAGGAGACTGAGGTAGAAGGATCACCATGAGTTTGAAGCCTGCCTGGGCTACGTAGTGTGTTCAAGGCTAGGTTGGATTACATAGTCACAAAAATTTATAAGATTCTGAGATGCTAGACTGGGCATTGGGGAACACCAGCACCCCCCTCCTCCTCATTTGCCTAACCTCAAACTGGTTTTGTTTCATCTATTATACTGGAATGCCACTTTTCTAGAATATTAGCATATAGTGCTTGTGTGTACATGTGCTCATGCGTGTGTATTTGAGACTTCACTGTAGTAGCTCTTTGGCATGTGGTTTGTTAAACCATTATTTATTTGGAAATTAGAGAAATCTGCCAAAATATATAAGGAAAATAATTTGCATTTCCTTTGCCAATAGAGCGCTCCTGAATTTTTTTAAGAGAGAATACTAGGGATTGAACCCAGGGCCTTTGCACTGAGCTGTACTCGCAGCCTTTTTGATTGATTGATTTACAAGTTACCCAGGCTGACTTGAACTTGGCGTTCCTTTTGCCTCTGCCTTTCAGAGTGCTGGAATTTAAGGCATGTACTACCATGCCCAGTTCATTCCTGAATCTTAGAGCTATAGGAGGTTCTTCAGTATATTTTCTTTTTCTTTTTTTTGTCTTTTTGAGACAGGGTCTTGCTATGCAGTTCAGGCTGGCTTTAAGCTCACTTTGTAGCTCAGGCTGGTCTCGAACTCACAACAATCCTCCTGCCTCAGCCTCCCGAGTGCTGGGATTACAGGCATGTGCCACCACGCCCGGCTTCTTCAGTATATTTTCTATAAATTTAATTTCTTTAATTTTCTTGAACAAGTGATGTGTGCCAGGACTTCTGCCAGTGGTGGAACAAAGCAGACTCACTCCCTGCCCTCAAGGTGCCTGTTGTAGTAAGCAGGCCTATGAATAAAGGTCCAGACTGAAGAGTCAGTGTGTGTAAAGTCAAACTGAAGTTAGCCAAACTTACTTATTTGTGCTTGTACAACAATGTGAAACATTTTAAACTAGGCTCAGTCTTCTACATATTTGAGAACGGTTAAACCGAAATATCGGAATGTCTCTGGACTAAGCCAAGCTGAGTCAATATTTCATTTACTTAATATGTCCAGATTGGACTTGTTGAGTTGTTACATCAGATAATCAAGAGTTCAGAGCAGGTAGAGTATTGGTTTGCTGAGACTTTGGCATGAAATTAATAATGATGTTAATTAATGTAGTGTCTTTAGTTTTCTATGTATTGAGCTTTTAGCCCTCAGTTACCTCATTTGATCCTTTTTAGAGAAGTTATCGATCTGTGATGCTGTTCTTTGGATATGAAGTTGTAGAAGTGAATTGATTTGCCTGGGTTAAACATTTGAGGACAGAACTTAGGAATCTAGATCTGGATAACTGCAAAATAGTGCTGTAGTCACCAGACTGTAGTGACAGCTGCTACCTAACTTAGCAACTGTCACTTTTAGGTTGAAACAAATTTCTTTTGATTTTTAGTGTTGAAAGCTTAGCACAAGCCAGGCATGGTGGTGCATGCCTGTAATCCTAGCACTTGGGAGGCTGAGGCAGGAGGATTGTTGTGAGTTCAAGACAAGCCTGAGTTACAAAGTGAGTTTAAGGCCAGCCTGAACTGCATAGTGAGACCCTGTCTCAGGAACATAGAGCCTTGAGGTGGGGACTGATAGGTGTTCTTGAGAATGCTGTACCTCCTACCTGAGGGGCAGTGCTAGTAACAAGGTTTTTCAGAAGTAAGGTCGATTAGTTGGAATGACAGTGTAGATTATGTGAATTGGATCATGTGAATTAGGTTTTAGTGCCTCTTTCCTAGAGTGTGCTTTGTGTGTGTGTGTGTGTGTGTGTGTGTGTGTGTTTGTTAAACTGTCACTATTTGGATGAGCCACAAGAGGTCTGTGAACCCTATAGCCGGAACCTACAAGAGCTTTTGCCCAGAGATGATTATTGTTCAGAAAAGAGAGTGAGCTAAGTAGGAAAAACACTGGCTTTGGAGCCAAAACTCTGAGATTCTAGTCACATTCCTGTGATGCTGGGGAAGTTACCTTTCTTCCCTTTGAAGGTGAAAGTAGTTGTACCACTTTACAGAGGTTTTTTTTTTTTTTTAAATAGAGGAAAGTAATAGCTACCCCTTCTGATGGCCTACTTTTTTTGGGGGGGGGAAGAAATGAGAATCTATTTCTGTCTTGCTTACTGTAGGTTCTTTATTCAAGAAGAGGAAGTTCCAGCTTTAAAGGCACTGTATCTAGATATAGAGTAGGTTAAGGATAACCTAACAGACCACACATATACAAATTCTAGAATTCTGTGTGATGTTTTCCTTCCACCAGGTCAAGCATAGCACTTGCAACTCTTTGCCTTTAATGTTCTAAAATGCTTTAGGGGATTTGTCTTCTTGTGTACTCAGGAAATGTGAAGACTTGGAACAATGGGATAATGTTTTGTATTGCTCAGTGCTGGTGCCTATAGTAGATAATAAACATTTAACAAACTATTTTCTCTTTATAAGAAAATCCAAAAATGTAGTTAACAAAAATTACATTGGTAGCCACATAGTGTGCTTTAACTATGGAACCCCAGTTTGATTTTCTTGTCACCAGAAGCATAAAGGAAGACCTAGTGTTATGTTCCCTTCCACTCCTATCCACATAGCTCTGAATTTGCCTGGTGGAACTCATAGGAAAATTTTATTCAAAAAGTTTTCTACTATGGAAATTTAAAAAATAATGATTCATTTTTAACCTTGAACATTTCTTAAAATCAGGCTATTATTTCACCTGTTTTCCATCTCTTTCTGTGTGTGGGGTATTTTAAAGCAAATTATGATGGCTTAATTTTAAAAAAGATGTGGCAGATCACTTTTCTATCAGCATTTAACCATTTTTAAAGTTTAAAATATTAAAAATAACATACTTGGTATTGAAGGTTATAAAAAGACATATAGAGTTTGACTTCAAGCCTTCTTAAAGTGTCATTGTCAATTTCTAATTATGTTATTATAGATTTGTTTTTCTTTTTTTTTTTTGCGGAACTGGAAATTGAACTCATGCCCTTGCCAGGAAAACACTTATTCCACTGAGCCATCTCTCGGACCCCTATGGATTGTTTTTCAGTTAAAAATTTTTGTTTAATTTACATTGGCCATCTTTTCTTGTCTTCATATAAAACCAAATAAAGCTTCACTATTACAATTGCAATATTATTATTTTAATATATAGGTTAATTTTTTTTGAATTTTGAGACAATGCAGTTCAAGTTGGCTTAAACTCATGGTAACCCTTCTGCCTCAGCTGTTCCTTAGTGCTGGGATTGCAGGCCTGGCCCGCTATGTCTGGCAGTGGACTTATTAATTTTTTTTTTGGCGGGGGGATCGGGGATTGAACTTGGGCCCTTGCACTTGCCAGGGAAGTGCTTATTCCACTGAGCCATCTCCCTGGCCCCTGGATTTATAATTTTGTCTTGTTCTGTTTGAGACAGAGTCTTACTATGTAGTCCAGGCTGATCTTGAACTTGTGATCCTCATGTCAACTTCCCAAGTGTTATGATTACAGGCATGTGCCACCCTACCTAGTCTTAGATTTGTAGTTTTTGTTTAAAAAATTGTTTTTTTTTTTTTTTTTTTTTTTTTTTTTTTTTGAGACAGGGTCTCGCTATGCAGTTCAGGCTGGCTTTAAGCTCACTTTGTAGCTCAGGCTGGTCTCGAACTCACAACAATCCTCCTGCCTCAGCCTCCCGAGTGCTGGGATTACAGGCATGCGCCACCACGCCCGGCTTAAAAAATTGTGTTTTAAAAAAAGAATTTAGTTTCTTACTGAAACACCTATGGACTGTGTTAATATTTCTTTTTGTATCAAAAGTTAGTAAGTATTTTAATTATAGGTGTGTCTTTTAATATTACGTGATTATGTCTGTACAATAAATTTTTAAAGTATAGTTGCTTGGGGACTGGGGAGATGGCTCAGTGGAATAAGCGCTTCCCTGGTGAGTGCAAGGGCCTGAGTTCAATCCCCAGTTCTGCAAAAAAAAAAAAAAAAAATTGCTTGGTCGAAGATGTGTTCTAATATTAATTAAATAAGATAAAGAATTTGATAATCTGTCAGTCCTCTTACCACAAGAAACAAATGTTATCATTTTGTTTTCTATTACCACATAGTCTTTTTTTCATAGGATATGCAACCTCATAATGGGGTTTCCCCTATTTTTTTTTTTTGTGGTAGTAAAAATGGACCCCCCCCAAAAAAAGCCACAATTCTGCTTCTGTTATTTGCTTTACTTACTTGCCATTATATTATAGACACGTTTCCAGATTAATGAATCTGATTTGTATTTTATTGTGCCTAGGTTTTGGCAGGTGGGAATAAAATATATATTATTTTCTTTGCTCAAGTACTTTTGAAAAGTGCAGGTGCTCCCCTTTCTTCCCCTCCCACTCCTCCCAGCTTTCTTCTCCCTTTCTCTCCCCACTCGCATTCTGTTCTGTTCTCTCTTACCCATCCTTCCTCTTTTTTTTTTAAGATGAGGTCTCAGGCTGGCCTCCACCTCACACTGCTTCAGCCTTCCAAGTACTGGGATTACAGATGTGCACCACCATATCTCATGTACCCCTTTCCTGCCTTCCCCTGATGCTAGAGATTTAACGAAGGGTCTTGCTTATGCTAAGTATGAACTCTGCTACTGAATTAACTATCCACATAACTCCTACTCATGTTTTTTTTTTTTTTTTTTTCTTTTTTTGAGACAGGGTCTCACCATGTAGTTCAGGCTGGCCTTGGACTCACTGTAGCCCAGGCTGGTCCTGAATTCATTGCAGTCCTCCTGCCTCAGCCTCCTAAGGGCTGAGATTATAAGGTATGCACCACCCCTCTTGGCTACTACACAATTTTTTTTTTTTTTTTTTTTTGGTGGTACCAGGGATCAAATTTAGGACCTTACACTTGCCAGGCAAGCACTTATTCCACTGAACTATCACCCTGGCCCAAAATTTGAGAAGGAATTTTTTTTTGGTACTTCAGGCTGCCCTAAGGGTAGGTCTAGTGCAGCTTCTAGAGCTGAGAATTGAACCACGGTCCTATGAGCCTGACTACATTTGCCCAGGTGGTGCTTTAAACAGCTAAGCTGTCCGGCAGTTTTTTTTTTTTTTTTTTTTTAAAAGATGAAAGAAGCTTTTATTGTGGACATGGGAGGACCGCAAGGAAAGACATGCGGAAACCCTCCCTGGCAGTTTTAAGTATATAGCCAGTGAGTATCACACAAAAAAAGTACTTTTAATTATGGCCCAGTTGCTTTCATGCAGAGAATACCAGTTTATTTTCCGTCCACTCTCATAAGCCCTGGATTTCATTTCAAAATGTTTAATGTTTACTTTAAAATATTATTAAAAATAACATACTTCTGTTCAAAATTAAACTAATAAAGGCTGGAGATATCACTCAGGACGGAGCATGTCCTTGCCTAGCATTCATGAAATCTTGGTTGAAATCCCAATGCTTAAAAAAATAAAATGAATAAATTAAGCCTGTAAGTAAACAATGACATAATGTGAAAAATTAAATTAAGTCACTGCACAAAATTTTTATTTTCATTTATTATTGTTGTTTCAGTTTTCTCTTTTTTTTTGTGACAAAAGGTCTTCTGTATAATTCAAGCTGGCCTTGAACTCACTGTAGCTGAGGCTGGTCTCAAACTCAGTGTGGTCATCCTCCCTCAGCCTCCCAAATGCTGAGATTACAGGTGTGTGAGAGATAGATCTATTTTTAATAGCTACATTACTGATGTTTAAACTTTTGGTACTCATGATTATGAAACACTTCTATATTAAGATTGATTCCAGTTTAACATTTTAAGCCATGCTGAGTAGAACCTAAATCTTTGTATGCTTCTATGATTGTTTCTGTAGGTAAAAGTGTAGGGGCTGGGGAAATAGCTCAGCAGTTTGAGGGTCTGCCTGGCAAGTGCAGATCCTGGTTTGATCCTTGGTACCACGTGTAGTACTGGCCCCACCCTGGGCCCACTGAGACTGGGCATGGAGGCACACGTCTGTAATCCCAGTGCTGGGAAGGCTCAGACAGGAGGAATTCTATGAGTTCCAACTGCTTAATGAGACCCTGTACCAAATACAAAAATAAAAAAAGAAAAATTGCAAGAAAAAGTCTTAAAAAAAGAACACAAAATTTTAGGTTATTAAATTGTACCTTTTGCTTATTTGTTTCTGTTTTTTTGATACAGGATTTTGGACAGTGTCTTACTGTGTAGCTGAGGCTGGCTTTGGACTCATGATCCTCCTGCCTTAGCTTCCTAAATGCTAGAATGACGTGCATGTGCCACCATGCTTAACTCTGTTAAAATATGCTTTTGGGAAGAATCATTTTATAATTGTAAAAAAAAAAAAAAAGTTTGGTTGACATTGGATATTTTTATTTCTTTGACCTTTTCTTGTTGTTGAGTCATTCTGGTTGACCTTGAACTCACTTTGTAGCCCAGGCTGGCTTTGATTTTAAGGTAACTTTCCTGATTTAGGCTTCTGAGGCTGGGATTATATGCATAAACCATTACATCTAGCTCTTTGCCATTTTTAAAACATTAATTAATTACAGGGTCTTGCTACACAGTACAGACTGGTAGTGATCTTCCTGTCTCTGCCTCTTCAATGCTAGGATTATAGGTGCATGCCACCACACCTGGCCTGGTTATCGGGCCAGCACAGCATGCCAGGGGTTCTGGGACCAAGCATGGGCATGTGCTACTGGGAATTGTTATTTGCCAGATGGGCTCTGAGACTGCAGAGGTATCTCCCCAGCCCTTTTTGCCATTTTTGAGGGATGAAAATGAAAAAGAAAAATCTTGTTGCTATAATATACATGTATTTGATTGCTAATGAGTTGGAATTCACATAATAAATATTCATAATAAATACTTGCCTTTTCTTTTGTTCTGTGAATTAACTCTATAAGTCCTTTTTGCAGTTTTCAATATTTATTTATTTATTTATTTTTTTGGGGGGGGGGAGCCAGGGATTGAATTAGACCTTTGCGCTCGCCAGGCAAGTGCTTATTCTACTGAGTCCTGTCCCTGGCCCCTCATTTTTCAATTGTTTTTTTTGTAAATTAATTTGGAGGAACTCTTGATATCAAATATGGTAACTGTCACTTATTGCAAATATTTTTTGCAATTTGCAATTCTCCCCAAAGGTTTATTTATAAAACTTTTGACCTTGATGAAAGTTTTGTTGGAAATACTTACTTTTTATGTAATCGTTTCTTCTAATATTTTCGTTGTGATTTATTGCATTATGCTTTGCATTTAGGTCTTTTAGTCTCTTAGCATATGCTGTGAATTAGAGATCTGTAGTTTTTTTAAAAAATGACCCTTTTGGCGTATACTACTTCCTGATGTAGTTTTTCTTTTTAATTTGAAATCATCCACACTTACTTCCTTGTATCCAACTATGGTGAGGCACAGATGATTCTTTTAAACTGTTCTGCCCTCTCCTGTTGCCACCTCATCACCATTCTTGCAGGCTTCGGCCAAGCAATTAAGCTGACTTCATGTGCAGTGCCAGTTTGAAAATGTGTTCTTAGCAGTGACAGACTTTGCAAGTTCATTGCAAAACAGAAGAGTTTGCCGTTTTTCTAAAAGTGATTTACTCTGTCCCACATACTGCAGTGACTCCCTATAACTTTATAGCAAATAGTTTTGAAAAGCTAAGTGTGTAGTACACATCTGTAATCCAAACACTCTGACAAGCTGAGGCAGGAGGATTACAGGTTTGAACCGAGGCTGGGCAACTTAGTGAGACTCTATGTCAAAAGAAACAAAGGCCAAGGCCATTTACAGACATACTTATAGGCAAAATACACCAGACCCACATGTGCAAATATCGTATAGTCTCCCTAGTATAACTCAAAAGAAGAATTGCAAACAGAAAAGTATAACTCAATAAAAAGGAAAGTGAAAACTTGAGGATTGGACAGTGAGGAGAGGGCAAGGAGAAATGTTGAGAAACATGACAGGGGCAAGACCATTCACTTATACACACTAGATGGGTAAGACAGTGATCCTGAGAAACATCAGGAGATTTTTGAAACTAGCAGTTAAGTGGTAAGATCTCACCCTGACTAATTATATATGCTGATACCTGTGAACCAAGCAACTACACTGAACTTAACAAAGTATAATAGAAAGGCCACACTCCAAAGGCCTGCCATTCTGATCTTCTAAATATGTACTTCTTGTCATGACATTACTATTACTACAGTGCCCTTTTTTAAAGGGTAGTAAATAAAAAAAAGAAAGAAAAAAAAAATGTCACAAGATGGTCATGCTACAATGCTACTATGCTGTATATGGATGGATTTCTAAATATCTATGTAAATATATGTAAGTGTTCATTCCTATTTTAAAAAAATTTTTTTTTTCTTCTTCAGGCACTTTGGCTTACCAGGGAAGCACTTGTTCCACTGAGCCATCTCCCTGGCCCCTGATGTTGTTAGACAGACATAGTGTAAAAAGATGGAAGCAGGCAGACCAGTTCTGGGATTGACCAGAGTTATCAGTCACAGTTTTTCCAGAGAAATAGTTTATCATGTGATTGTGGCAACTGGTAAATTTGGTATTTGTAGGGAAGGCAGGCTGGTAGACTGCAGACTAGGCAGGTTTGTCTGTTTATATATTTATTATTTATTATGTTTTGTTTTTGAGATGGGGTTTTATAGTACAGGTTGGCCTTGAATGTGGCAGTCTATCTGTTTCAGCCACCATTTTCCTGTCTCCTCCTCTTAAGTGCTTAGATTGTGGGGGTGTATTACCTCACCTGGCTTCCCTATTACATTCTTTTCTCCCCCAGTACTAGGGAATTGAACCCAGGGCCACAGTGAGTACATTTCCAGCCATTTCTTTTTATTTGGAGGCCAGGTCTTTAAGTTGTTCAGGCTGTTGCAGATTTTGCCTCAGTCTGTCACAGTGTTGGGATTACAGGCATGTGTTACCCTATCCAATTACTGTTGAATTGTTTTTTTTTTTTTTTTTTTTTTTTTTTTTTGAGACAGGGTCTCACTATGTAGTTCAGGCTGGCCTTAAGCTCACTTTGTAGCTCAAGCTGGTCTTGAACTCACAACAATCCTTCTGCCTCAGCCTCCCAAGTGCTGGGATTACAGGCATGCGCCGCCACTTTTTTTTTTTTTTAATGAACTGTTGAATTGTTAAGGGAAAAAAAAATCCCCTTCTTAAAACACCAACCTCTGTGCTTGTAAAAAGCCTTTAATTGATTGGGTGAGCTTATTTAATCTTGTGGAAGCTAATATGTTGCTTTACTGCATTGATTTTAATTGCATCTAAATATAGAATGGTGTTTGACCTAACAGGTTGCCACTGTAGCCTAGCCAAGTTGACACATAAAATTAGCTGTCACAGCCAGACTGGGAGGAGCCCACACTTTGGATTGAGGGATTCAGAATGGAAACAGAAGCAATTCATGATGAAATAAAAATGGTATCAATCTTGTCAAGTCAGTGTCATTTATAGCACTAACATGTAACAAGAATTTGGTCAGAGATGGTTTGATTGGAAGATAAAAATATGTCTGCTTGCCCTAATGAAATAGTGTATGCTTCATGAAGAATCACTCAGGAACTCAGGTAGGGAGCTCACAGCTGATGGCTGCTTATCTGCCTAGACATGTTACTAACCTCTTTCCTATACATTATTTGTCTTAATCCTTTAAACAACTTTGTAAATTAGGCACTAGTATGTTTTTATGTGTAAGAAAATTAACACAGAACAAGGGAATGTGAGGAAGTAAGGAAGAGACAGGGTAGGATTCAAACTTAGTCCCTGTAGTTCTTTTTTTTTTTTTTTCATCTTTGTAGTTCTGATATACCTTACTGCTTCTTTTTTTTTTTTTCTTACTGCTTCTTAAAGAAAAGACTTTTTATGAGCTATCTGTATTTTAAGCTGTACATAGACATTTCTAAAGCTGATTATATAATAGCAGTGCTGTTTATGATATTATATGTATAGTTTATATGATCAAATATCTGCTCTTTAGAGAAGCCTTTAATGACCACCCAGTCTAAAATAGCTTCCTGCTTTTCACTCTGTTCCCTTACTGCGGTTTTTTTCTTCACTGTCTAATGTTATATTATGTATTTATTTTTTTCTTACTGTTGGTTTTCCCTTACCAAAACCCAAATGCATGAGAAATGTCATGTCTTCCTGTTCATTGCTTTGTGAATATAACAGTTTCTGGAATAATAGTTCCTACCAGATAGTAGATGCTCAGGAATTATTTATTGAATGGGGAACAAACATAAAAAACAAGTGAGAAGCAAAGGCTTTCTCCAAGTGTGGTTAGGGCTCTGTAGTATAGCTTCCTTTGCTTCCATAACCATAACTACTGTGGACTTTGGACTTAGTTCTTTGATTCAAATACTTGATTCTAAGTATTTTTTAAGTTGAAAGATTATGCTTTTAAAGCCAGTTTATAATTTTTGTTTTGCTCTAAATTTTATTTTTTTCCCTAACTATAAAATTAATATATATTATGTGTTACAGAACTTTGGAATAAAAATGGAAAGAAAAACAATCTTTTTATTTTGTACCAGGGATTGAACTGAGGACCCTGCTTTTACCAGGCAGGTGCTTATTCTACTGAGCTATCTCCTTGGCCCCCAAGAAAAGCGATCTTTAAGAAAGTGCCATTCTCAAAAATTGTTTTCTTTTGGTGTGTAGTTCAGGCTGGCCTTGAATATAGGCTGGCCTCCATCTTGAATTTGTAGCAGTCCTCCTGCCTCAACCTCTTAAATCCTGGGATTATAGGCATTTGCCAATGTGCATGTTAATTTTTAATTTCTTTCCCCCTTTTCTCTTTTTTTCTGTCGTTCTCTTCCCTCCCCTTTCCTCATTTCTCCTCTCTTCTTGAGACAGGGTTTTTACTGTGAAGGTCAGTCTGGCCTTGAGCTCACTTTTGTAGCTCATATTGGTGTGGAATGCTAAACAATCATCCTGCCCCAGCCTTCCAAGTACTGAGATTACAGGTGTGCACTACCATGCCCAGCCTGAATATTTTTAGTTTTTAATGTACATCTATTTCCATTTAGGTAAATGGAAATATTTTATATGTTAGTTTGATATGCTTGATTTTACTTTTTTTTTTTGGCAGAACTGGGATTTGAACTCAGGCCCTTGCACTTGCCAGGGAAACACGTATTCTGCTGAGTCATCTCCTTGGCCCTTGATTTTACATTTTATGCTATGTGTCCTTATTCAGGATAATTGTGTTTTCCTTTAATTTCTCATATTTTGAAATGACTGTATGCAATATTTTATAAGCATCCTATGATTTCATTTTCCTGGATGATTAGAATACTTATTTTTAGTTACTAAAAAGTCACCATGTTTGCAATTAAATTTTTCTTTAATTTTGAATTGTGTATTTTTAAAGCTATAGATCATTAAATGGTGAATGTTTAAATTAATTTTTTTTTTTTTTTTTCTTTTTGGTGGAACCGGGGACTGAACTCAGGCCCTTGCACTTGCAAGGCAAGTACTTATTCTACTGAGCCATCTTTCCGGCCCTAGATTAAAATACTTTAATACAGTAAAAGACATAGCCATGAATTCCCCTTACAATATTCTCCCCTTACTTTGGACACACTTATCCCATCTGGAAATCCTCTTTATGTTTTTTGTTGTATCGTCGTGGCTGCCTTGATGTTCTCAGTTAATTAAAAAGCATTGACTTTTTATGTCATTTTATTTTATTTTTCTTTTTTGTGGCTGGCTCAGCCTGCCCTGGGGACAGGGCATGTGGCGCTGGGGATCAAACTGTGGTTCCTACACTTGTCTGAGCTTGCCTAAGCAGGTGTTGAGCTATCTTGCTGGCTTTATGGTCATTTTAAATTTGGAAAAAAACCAGAAGTTGCATGATTCCAGATCCAGTAAATAAGGTGGATGAGAATATACTGTAGTCTTTGAGACTACCTTTCTGTTTAATGGCACTCAGCAGCAGCATTTACCATATCTTTTTTGATCATATCTCATAAAAACATGTGAAAGAGCACTTCTAGAACTGCTTCAGAAAGTGGGAAGAACAGGAGATAATCATGTTCAAAGCAGCGGTAGTATTTTGAGGGAGATTAATAGCAATGTCTTACTGTAATAAATTTTTATAAATATTATATAGCTTGATTGCCCCATGTATATATTTTGTTACATTGCTTTCTAGAGTTTCCTTGTCATTGCACCTTCACTAGGACTGAATATTGTTATTTGGAAAAGTTCTAGCAAGCCTATGGCTCTGTGGGGTCTAGGAGCATATTTTAAATTGACAAACCTCATTTCATGTGGCAGCTCTTCACACAGAGCAATTTGAGTGTATGTTGAGTCAGCTAAAGCATGCCTTACTAAAAGGAGAGCTAACAACTGGATGTGCTTGGGCCAGGAAATAGAATTCCAGAGACATTTGCAGACGCACACCTATGCCAGTACCAGCCCATACCTTCCTATTGAATTGTCTGGGTGCCATGTTGAATTGAGCATTGAGGCCATTCAGTCAGTATGGGATTTAGTTGCAGAATACTTAGAAAATAGAATCATGGCACATTTTGTATATATTTACTGAGGGTCTGCTATGTCCCATGCACTGCACTATGTTCCATTCATGCAAAGATCTTCATGGACAGGTTGCATATAAAACCCTTCCAACCTAGTATAAAGAAAGTGCTTTTCTTTAGAAAACCAGGAATCACTTATGGAATATACAAAGTCTTTAATATTATGTTTGCTTCTTATTTACTTGATCTTGAATAAAAGGTAAATTTTAAATCATTCATTAAGACAACAGGAAATTAAAAGTCAAAGGTTAAAGTAATGGTAGTATTGTGATTGCATGTAAGAAGCAGCTATTGTGTAATTAATTTGAAAGAAAAAGCCTTTGCCAAAACGAACATTGCCAAGGAGGATCTTGTAGAATGCACAAGAAAGGGCTAGACATATGCATCTCTGTCCTACTGGCTGGTAGTAAATGGCTTGGGGGTGATATACAAACTTATAGTTTTCTCAAACAGTACTGGTTTGAGTATTTATTAAAATCATCTGATAGTAGTGATTAAAAAAAAAGAGGGAGGATGACACATTTTTCTTAGGGATGTAATACTATAATTTAAAGAATTAGATATTAGTATGAATACGAGATTGAAAGTTGCCTTTTATCTGAAGTGTTCTCAGGCTTATTAGAACAGTTGTAGGTACAATACAGCAAACTTTTTTTTTCTTCTAAAACTTGAAAGTAAAGCTGACTGAACATTGATGTTGTAATATTTTAGTATCTATTTCCTGTAAAGGTGGATGAATCTATATAAACATGATACAAGAGTTTTTTTTTTTTTTTTTTGGCGGAACCGGTGATTGAACTCAGGCCTTTGCACTTGCCAGGCAAGTATTCTACTGAGCCATCTCCCCAGCCCCAATACAAGAGTCATGTTACATTAACACTAATACATTACTGTCACCACATCCTCAGTCCCTGTTTTAAGTTTCAATGAAGGTCCCAATAATTTCTTTTATATTAAAGCTCATCAGTTCAGAGTAGTGCATTGTCTTCAATTATGATACTTCTTTCAGTCTGGAACAGTTTCTCAGTCTTTGTTGAGCTTTTGTGACTTTGACAATTTAAGGTTAGTTTGTAGTACTTAGGTCAACTTAGCTTTATCTGTTCCTTACTTTTTTGTGTGTGTATTTTGGGAAAGGGTCTATAGGGTGTTCAGGGTCTCACTGCTAGATTGGACTCATAGTGATCTGCCTGTTTACAGCCTCCCAAGAGCTGGGATTACAGGCACATACCACCACACCCAATCTCAATTACTGTCTCAGCACACCCTGAGGCTGGCATGGCAGGCCCTGGGATTGAATTCCTGGCCCCTGTGCCTGCTTGCAGGTGCTTTAATCCGCTGAGCTATTTGGTTAGCCCTCTGCTGCTTCCTTATGACTAAATTTAGGTGAAATATTTCAGGTAGAAGCACAGAAGTGATAGCCATGTTCTCTATGCCATCATATACGGTTTATCTTAGTGTGAATAGGGATTGAGTAAAGTACTAACTAGCAAACCTTTACTGTGAAACTATCTTTTTCCCTTTGCAATTTATTATTATTATTATTATTTTTTGGAGGAGGAGATACTTTGAAAGTATATAAATGTCTATTTTTATCAGAACTACAATTTATTATTTTATCTGTAGGTTATAGCCTAGCCTATTATCATTACTCATTTTGGACCTGCAGAAATCAGCAGTGCAGTGACCCAATATCTTTTCCCTTTGTTCTTTTTATTTTTTTGGTGGAACCAGGTATTGAACTCAGGCCTTTGCCAGGGAAGTGCTTGTTTCACTGAGCCATCTCTCTGACCCCATCATTATTCATTTTGATGATTGGAGTTTTCAGTTTGGCAGTGGCTATTTCAGATCAGTTCTTATATTTTGTTCTGTCCTCATAGTTGTCTAAGTGCTTCTTACATTCTGTGGCAACATGTTCAGGCTCATCTTGTATTTTCTCACCCTCAACCATGGAACCAACCATATTCAAGGAACTCTCAGTTCTGTTAGCCAATTGTGTTAGGAATTCATCTCTCTTAGAACACACCTTCTTTTCTTGTTTTCTGTGTATTTAAGAGGTCCCATCTGGGGAGCTAACTCAGAGGCATAAATGCCTGCCTGGCAAATGCAAGGTCTCAAGTTCAATTCTTGGTTCCGCCAAAAAAAAAAAAAAAAAAAAAAAAAGAAGGTCTCATAAGTTCACACTGATCTATTCAGTTCCTTTCCAGTCTCACAGATTTCATTCAAATCTTCTGTAATGTGAGCCTTCTTCATATAGTTCTAACACCTTTCTTTTAACAGTGAGGAACTTGTATATCAAATTCATTTGCTTACTCCTATGAGTCATAGTCTGTAGTTTTAGAATTACTCATATTACTGGAAAATAAATATGCTAACTGTATGTAATATTTTCTTAGAATGAATTTTTAAAATATGTATTTGGTACAGGGCCTTAATACAAAGCTTGCACTCATAGTGATACTCCTGTTTCACCCTCCCTGGCACTGGGATTACAGGCATGTGCCACCATGCCCCATCTGGGTGGCCAGGTCAGTGCACACTGGGGCGGGGCTGGTGTGGTATGTGGTGCCAGGGATTGAATCCCAGTCCCTGTGCTTGCCTAAGCAGGAGCTTAGTCCACTGAGGTATCTTGCCAGCCCATAATTAAAAATATTTAGTCTGTGTCTGTAGTCCAGATACTGAGTTTGAATCATGATTTATTGTTGTTTGTTTTTACGTCCACCATTAATTGATTATGCTGCTCATTTAAAATATATGGAGTGTCATTTGTTTGTGCTGATAGTCCAGTTTTGCTTTCCTATTCATTGTTGATTTTAGAGTATATAATGCATCCAACATAATTCAAAGAGCAAAAACAACAGAAGTACTTACAATGATGTACTTCTTACCCTTTCTGTTCTCCCATTTGCCTTTCCTTTCCATCCTGTTCTCACTTGATAATCTCATTTCTTCAATTTTATCCTGCTTGGATTTTTTTGTGCACTAATGAATAGGTATGTGTATGTATATTTTCTTGATTTTGCTTCTTACACAAAAGGAATGATTCAGTATATATGTTCTTCTGCATTTTGCTTTTCCCCTAAGTGTATCCTGAAAATTACTATTCACCCACAGAAGCCTTCTTTATTTTTACTTTGCTATCTTGTACTGCTCCATTAATTCATATGCCATAATTTATTCAGTCCTTTGTATATGTAGGTTGTTTTCATCTTTTTGAAATTATAGACAGTGTACCTTTGAATAACTATGCATATGTATTTTCATGCTGTTATTGAATTGGTGTATCTTAAGTGAAAATTCCTAGAATTAGAATTGCTGGGTCAAAAGACATAATTCTTTTTTGTTAAATATTGCCAACATTGCCTCCAAAAGGGCTGTTCACATTTGCCTTCCTTAGTAATAGAAGAGAGGGCCCACCTTCTTTTTCACTGGCTCAACAGAATTTATTGTTATACTTTTGAATATTTGTCAGTAAGCTAGATGACAAATGTGTAACTTTAATTTTCATTTCTTTAATTATGAGTCTTAACATTGTTTTCTACTTATGGATCATGGCTTTATTTTGAGGTGGGCACTGGGGATTGAACCTAGGGCTTTCACACCTAGCTACATTTCCTGTATTTTTTTAATTTTTATTTTGAGACAGGGTGTTGCTCATGCTGGGTTTGAACTTGTGACCTTCCTGCTTCAGCCTTTCCAGTGTGCTAGGATTACAGATGTGCACCACCATGCCTGGCTCAGTTTTTGTCATTACACATATCTGTTTATGTTTTTTCCCTAATTTTCTTTTTTTTTTTTTTTACACCCAAATAAAGTTTTTAGAGATATCCG